>BSBM01000261.1:5497500-5753473 GCA_027924585.1 Larix kaempferi
CTGTGATCGGACACCCTAAAAAAAAATTGTAAACTGCAAAATCTCCTCTCTATCCGCACTCCAATTTGAGCATTTTTTTTTAAATCATGTATTTTTATGATAGAAACTCAAAAATACAATTATTTTCTGCAAATTCTATTAAAAAGTTTAAAATACCCAAAAATGATGGGAGTGTTGTGGCCCTCTTTTTTCCTTCAAAATTCTGCAAAACAATGAAAAGCAATCCAAATTTTCGGCTCAAGAAAGAGCTTTGATACCAAATGTTGTGTTCCTTAACTCAAACCAGCCAATTCCATTATGACATGTGGTAATCTCAGTGTGGGGTATTGTTTGTCATGGATTTCAAAATTAAAGCGACCAGGCTACCTGTTCAAAGAGGCTGATTCTGTTTAACCGGATTCTAGGTCTAGAGAACTCTGTTCTTTCTTCATCGAAACCACTACGAACTTTGTTATAGTTACTTTACTACTAACTTTTCTATTAGTCTCATAGAGTTTTTGTAGATGTCCAAATAATGGTGAATATCATGTGCTGACGAAGTTTTAGCACTTCATCATAATGCCTGAATACAATGGGTTCTGGAATTCTGTTTTTGTGGACGAATTTTTTGTAATTTGAATATTCAAGTCTTGTTAGCAATCTGTTCATTGCACATATGATTTTTACGTTTTACCATTCTGAAAATGGAGAGTAAAAAAAATTGGGTGTTTAGGGGCAAATTGGGCTTCACATATCATGATTGTCAGAATGGGTAGCCATGTCGTCATGTTTGGATTTTGGCTTTGCTTTGAATGTGTTATACACTTGTCCTCCATGTGACCCAAACATGAGTAAGGCATCAAGAAATGTAATGCTTGTAACTGTGAATTGGCCAGACCCACTTAGAATAGTAAACTCTTTGAAGAGAAAGTGAATGGGAAACTACTATAATTGAAGTTATTAATATGTACTTTGAACTTTGAAGAACGTGTCTTTAATCTTAGAAATTGTGTGTTAATGTACCTAATCTTCTTCATTCATTATGGATTATTGGTTAATGTGACTGTTGATATCTTTCTAAACTGCTTGACGTTTGTTTTCCAAAGTTCTAACAGATCAGAGTGATAAAGAAGAAAAGTCGGCTAAATATGCTCTCCAAATGCTCCAGTATAGCACAACTGTTTATCATTATGACCATGTTCCATTCTACCAGAATAAGGATGACACAAGTAGAAAAGGGAAAAAAATAAATATTTCACAATAATGATGCCCTTATTGCTCTCAACAGTTTAACATGGCAGGAAAAATCTGCGAGTGAGATCTGCAAGTACTTCCTATGTACGCTTTCTTACAATGACTGCTTGGTTGTCTCGTAGACCTCCTCATACATGAATTGACAAAAAAAACTCCAAGTCATCGTAATGGGTATTCCTTTCCTTTCTTGTCAACATTGACTGTAAATTTGTGATACTGCCTATCCAACAAAGAATAATGGACACATATAATGCATGCATGCCCACAATCTTTGGACTTAAGTGGATCTTGCATTTAAGAAAGACTGATTCATTGAGCCTCTGCTTGAACAAGATCTTGGTCCATTTTGCTGACCGCCAGGGTAAAATATATAAGTATCATTGTTCCTATGCTGGAGCTGTGGAAGCCAAAAACAAAAAGTGAGACTCTTCAAAACATTGCTTTAACCATAAAAAAGTAGAAATAAACCAGTTTTTGTGGACTAACAGCTGCTAAGAACTCATAGTCATAGCACATAAAACCTCATACATGTAATCTTGAAAGGAAAGTATGATTGGGTTCACTCAAAGTAACAATTCAACTGGCTACTTTGTAGGTCCTCATAAGAGATGTATCATTTTTCAAATCTTCCAGGCACCGACTTATTTACAGCAGGGCACAATATGAGGTAAGCTTTTTGGTAATATCACATACTCTTCATAGGCGTACAGTGCATAAAGGAGCAACTAATATACATATCTATTAGGAGTATCTTAAAACATGAATAATCATCCTCAAGCATGCAAAGGTTGTCTTCAAAACAATTACATCCCTACTGCACACAATCTTGCACATCTTTTAGCACCAAATCAGAAAGAAAATGATCAAAGGGGTCAAGGCATGACTGTACAACCTATAGATAACAGATGAAGCATCAAGCTGGCTATAAATCTCTGTTCAACCTTAAGTACCCGCATTTCACCATTGTGAGCTACACTGCTTGGAGTTTTGGAGATGCCAAAAAAGAAATCTCTCAAGAGGAACGAAAAATGGGCTAGACACTCTTTCAGAGACAATTTGCTAAGAGGAATAAAAGTTCACCGCCAACAAGACCTCACACGTTGAATCTCAACACCCATCAGAATTAAAGGAGTGGTTCACTTCAACATGAAAAAGCAAATTACTACTTAACTTTTGAGAGGTGTAGTGAGAAATGTATGCTTTATTAGATTTTGTTGGTGTGTAAAGATTAAACTTCTTAACATCATGGAAACATGCACATATAGTGGCTCAATAACCATCCAATGTTAAGCTTCACACATGACGTAAAACTTACCTTTCCCCTTGGTTATTTTACTATAGTATTACTACTATTTATTATAATTACATAAGAACAAAGAGGCAAGAAACTTACAACAGATAACAAAATCTGGTAATAATGAATTTTTCTCAGAGCTCCCTCAGGTATGCACCAGTTCTCCCTCAAGTATGCGACGTTTTTAAAGGGTTTCTTGATTCAACTACTCACACAGTAAATTAATTTCTATCTTGCAGAAATAAAAACAGATATAGAAATATTCATGGGGTAGAAAGAGACAGATAAAATTTTAGTGAATAATGCAAAAGCAAAAATAAGAAAAAAATTGTAAATGTGAGACCAGTCAACAATTAAAAAACAAAATAAAACTCACTGCATCAGGTTAGGTTATTACAGTGTTGCAAAAGTGAAAAGGATTTTCCTTGGATCCAATGACGCAGAGCGCCTGTATCTCCGCCATCGACCATCAGTTAAGTCTTGTCGGCTACGAGAGTCGGTTTCCTTATGTTGTGCTGGTGCCATTATAGGAAGGATCACTTTTTTGGGTGAATTGCACGGAAAAAGAGACTCAAGAAATTCTGTTTGTAGACCTGCAAAATGAGGCATTTATGCATCCAAGATCTTCATCTTCTCAGCCATATCTAAGCATATGAATAAAGATGCAACCTTTTAGTTTGTTAATTAGGCTGAAGTTATGTAAAAGCCTTGAGCACAGAAAATGACTAAAGAATGTAAAACGTGAATACATTAACTACAATAATGAGTTCCCGATTCATTGATGACCCTTCAACAGAGCCTTATCTCCTATTTTATTTTGCAATTGTCACATTTTGGATTGCCCTATACAGGCCAGCAACTTCAGCAATCGTCATTTACAGAAGCACAGGGGATATTTTATTCAGATATCAAAATATCGGTTGTCATAACTAAAGTAAATACTTGCAGCGGCTTGATATGGACTCCTCCAAGAGATTGAACATTTAATGCTCACCTTTTGGTGTATACTTGGACCCTCTGCCAGTTTCTTCTTCAACGGGACAGTCATTAATTCTTTTGTCACCTCTAGAAAATTTTCGAGACAGGACTTTCTGCAATGTTAAGAAGATAAAATTTTTAGCATGCTATAAATCCATGGTTATGATTCATGAAGACCTAATTTAAGAATTTGCAGGACAGACAAAGTTCAAACTAAATCATAACAGAAAATAATCACTTACTGTAAACTTTGGGTTTCCAGCAGCCTTTGCACCAAAATTTTCAGTTGAACTAGAATCTGCAGCTTCAATATCTATCTTTATGCTCAATATTGAAGCTTTGTCATTGTTCTCTGCTGGGAAACAGTGGTCACCGTGATTGTTGTTTAAATGCATTTCTGGCATTGGCTGCTCCTCATTTAATGCTGTACAAGATGTTAAAAAAGTAGAATTTGCCGTATGAGGGGTAACATTAGGCAACAGGCACTCTTGGCCAGACACAAAAGAGGTGTCTGTTAAATTGGGTAATGGTTCTGATAATTGTAACAGTGCATCAGTTCTGTTGTTCAATGTTGTACTCTGCAACAGGAAAAAGGGGAGAGTTTTAAGTATATTAGACTATCTGAATTACTGTTGCAGCATTCAGCAAGCTTCTCTATATAGGACATGCTAAAATTCTCAACATATATGTGGTGCTTGATCTTCAAGGAAAACATCAGATTTGTAGGTCCTGCTGCAGGCAAGGGCACAGAATCAAACATTATCTTATCCTATATTCATAAACACAATGCCTCATACAAGATAGCATTACTATATCATACATAAATTGTACCTTTACAATAACTTCCTCAATTCTTTTGCAGAGCATGGAATTTGATTTGACAAGATGTTGCTTCAGAGGCCATATCTGATGACAAGGAAACAAAGCTTCATCACAGAGGGTAATACAAGTCGTGAATCGTACACTTTACAGGACCTCTAACATGGAATTGATTTTCAGTTCTAGTTTACTGTTTCTTATATACAACATACTGCTAAAGAAGAAATTGCACACCCATTCACAGGAATTATATTAAAGTTAATTATTGTACAAGACCAACAATGTAGACAGATGTGCAATAAAAATTAAACCATGAAATTTTTGTAGGAGATGATCTAGATCATTTTCCAATGAACTTGATTTCTATGACCTATAAAAATTTAGTCATATTCCTCAAAATTTTGATTCATGTTGCAAACAGTACTTTACTTATCAATTTAAGAATGGTTCATTATACTATATTCAAGCTACAGATGAAAATACCCATGAAGGATACAAATACCAGCAAGAGTCAAATTTAACATGTATCCTCAAGGCTTCTGCAACAGGCCCACACATGAAAACCCATAAACAGTGTTATATGTCCTGAAAAACGTGGAGATAAATTTACCTTTGACGTGCATGAAGGGCATGTGTAACCTTCTGCAGATGGAGCCCTTTGCAAAAGTTGAAGCAAACAGTGAGTGTGCAGAACATCTGGAGCAAAATACTGCCTGTTAATGTTGTACTCGACAATAAGAAGCCTTACATATTAACATAAAGTCTCAGGTATCATGGATGCCTTAGATGGGAATGGGAAGGCTTTAAAATGAAAAGAAAGCCTACTTACGTAAGCAGCTCAGCCGAATGACAGGGTCATTTGTATTATTGAATGTTTGTGAGCATGAGCTACACCTGGAGGATTCATGAAAGCCATCCACAATCCATTCTGAATAAGTTTTAACCTGAAATCCCATCAAGACAAGATATAACACGAGACCATGCCAACCATTAAAATGTTGTAAAGCATCATCACAAACATTAAAAGCGGTGATAATAAAAACACTTCCAGAAGATTATAACTCCTTTTATTCAGAAGCATGACCATTTGCCCAAAGAAGCCCGTCATACCTCACACGTGCTATGTTCAGGGAGGCATACACAATCTCCACAGACAGGGACTTTGTGCATGAAACAATATAGCTGTGTTGCCTGCAACTACAACCAATCATGTCAAATATAGCATTCATAAAAAATATTCAAATTATTCTCCCCACCATTAGATAGTATTTTAAATTCAAGCAACAGTATTGTTTTCCCCCTTTTTCTTTTCTCTCTGAGATCGCAATTATTGAACTCAAATTGTAGATTTTATTTTTTTACAACCTTCCAGTCAGCCGCACCTTTCAACAAGGGATATTACAGTGAAACACATGTCTCACAATTCATGGAAGCAATTAAGCAGATGAGCGTATCGGGGGCGAATATGTTTCTGGGAGATTTGAACTTTTTTCTGGGATGATTTGAAACTTGGTGGGGAATAGCAACACACCTGCTCTACAACCAACTAAGCCCGAATGCCATAGATTTGAATTTAATATACTGTGTACATCATACTGTTCTTTATGTTCCGCCATAAGCCATGTTCAGATTTCAAAACGGGTATATACAAACAGGCCCTAAACCGACAAAAGAAATAGACCCAAGCAGGAAAGAAAAAAATAAATTGATGGCATTAATCTAGCGTTGGAAATAAGTTCGCAAATTGGAAAAATGATGACACTCTCTGGTTTCTCATGGCCATGAACTTTTAGGGAACATCTGTATTAAAATTACTGCCAGCTTTCAAAAATTTACCCAACGTAATATTGTGAATCACGGTGTTTGTCTTTTTGTTTTTTCGTTCGCATCAAGCAATCTCAGGCTGCTATTTCTTTGATGATTTTTCATTCCAAATTACAAACATACATGGTTAGAACCCAAATTTGGAGCTGTAAACATCTCAGAATTCAAGAACTGAGTATTGTTTTATTGAAAAAGGAAAGTGGATGAATTCAAATTTAAAAACAGGGACAGAAGATCAATAGCCCAACAATTTAAAGAAAGAAAAAACATACCTTGTGGCATTTACACACCACCATGGTGTAGATATCTGTAAGGAACTCGCCCACCTCTGAGAGCTCGTCGAAAGTTCAAGTTTTCTGTTTGTTTGATATCCCACCCTGTTGCCAAACCATTGAAGCATACTACACGACTAAGGACTTGGAACTTGTACCCAAAATTAGCCGCATAAGTTTTCACCGGGGTCCGTTTGACGTACCCATAGAATCAAAATACCAAGAAAATTTCAGGACGATATTCGGAATAAGCTATATTGTTTTTTTAATCGGTGTGCCACATGTTATGCTATGGGTACCATAGCTTGCATGCAGCCGAAAACAACCAAAGAAAATCCACAATTCAGCGTATCATAGGCTGCGGCTGCACAGTTGTGAATTCTGCCAAAACAGAGCACAATATTCCATGGGATTTTCACAAAATCCTCAAAAAAAGAGTCAGGCTGTAAAACGGTTACGAGCGGAAACTAAGGGGATTTTACAGTTGATACTTACATCAATGGAGAAACCCAACCCACTCACATGGCAGATGGGAAAAGCATGAAACAAATTATCAATTGGGTCATGGAAAAACGTCATTCCACAGCCATTGGAAATTGGAGCACTGGGATTGGAAAGGAGGGAAAATATAGTCTAGACTCTAGAGAGATGAATGACTTGAAGAAAAGCTGTTCCTGTTCAGTTGGGCAGGTAAGCGTGCAAACGTGGGTCCAAATTTCATGGAAGACACCATTCCATTCTCCTGCTCTCAATGGGATCACATTATGTATCCCTTTTGGTCAGTTACTGCCTCAGAAAACCTGCCTGTCTCCTATTCTTTTTTGTGGTGAAAGTCATATTGCAAGTTTTGCTGACTAGGCATTCACGTGAAATGTCCACCGTTGTGGCATTAAATCTTGGGGAAACAGCATGTTGCAGCACATACCCAGCAATGTTTATGTAGAGGGAGGAGAAATCGGTGAGAGTCAGAAATGTCGTGGGGAACATGTGATGGGGTTAACAGAAATGTTTGCTCGGGTTGTGATCTAACGGTATGCAGCCGGATTCTGCTATAATTAGCTCAGTTTCATCTGATTCCATGTTCTCAGCAGTTTTGAACTCTTTGAAAAAAACAAACCAACAAAATATAATCTATAAACGCTGGAATTTGACGGTCAAATACAGTTAAAATAGTCATGTACCCACCATAAATGATGAGGAAAACATCGAAAACGTTTGATAATACTGTGCAGATCAGCACAAACCCTATTTCCAAATTCCAACCCTATGGATTAATCATTTACTATTTTTTGGGGGTTTTGGTCATTAAGAATTTTTTGGTTAACTGACTTCCCATCAAAGAGCCAGAAATGAAGCAATTTAATCAGTTAACAGCTCATGAATGGATGATTGGTCATGAAAAAATGGCAGTAAAAAAGGAAGCCTTGCCTTTCTTTTGGGGTGAAGAAGATATAAAGTGGCAGATACATAGATTTGGGATGAGAAGGACCTGGACAGTCTGACTGAGTAGGTGCAGAGAATTTAGGAGAGGGTCTTTTTTTTTTTTTTGTAAGAAATTAGAATCAGAAAAAGACAACCAAGAACTCCAACATCTTGATACCAACTCAAACCCATTCTTGTTAGTCATACAGAAGTAGAATCCCTCATCCATCCATCATCATTCCATGTTAATGCTATTCACATTTGTTGGCCACACATGTATGGTAATCCCTCATCCATCCATCATCATTCCATGTTAATGCCATTCAAATTTGTTGGCCCACACATGTATGGTTAAGGTTAGGGTCTGGTTTGAGTCAATGTTGAGTTTTCAAATACTGGGATTGTGTTTGTATTCTTAAATAATTAATGTATGCTTTTTAAGGGTTGGAGATAAGCTAAGAATAAGAATAAGAATAGTTGGAGTTGGGGTTGGGGGATTTGGGGTACCCACCCAGGGCAGGAAACATGTTTAAGGGTTTTCTATTGATATTATATTTTAGATCTGACTTCTCACCTGATGATGATCTGACTTCACCAGATGATGCTCGGAGAAAGGTTCATAGCATCAAGGATATATATATTTAAAGTTTGGCATTCCCTTTTCATAAGAATTGAGGACACTCTAACCTGCAAAAGCCCCATTTTTATATAATTATAAAATGTAAAACCTTCTCCACTTATTGGCTGTGCTTAGATTGATGTTGAAATGTCAATTTCATGTGTATGATTATGGGATTTACCTTTTGTCGCTTTTGTGTGATTCAGAAGGTTTAACGATGCTTTGCATAAATAATAAGCAAAACCCTATTAAAAAGAAAGAGGATGTGAGAATGATTTATGGAAATGAAGACTATCATGATCATGATAGATTAGCCAATAAACCAACCAAGGAATTATATTTTGTTAATTATGGAATATTACTTAAATAAGGAATTAATAGATTAGTCAATAAACTATTTAAGGAATTATTTTGTTAATTATGAAATATTATCCCATAATTTAAGTAAGGAATTATTTTGTTATTATATAAATAAAGAGTTTAGTTTGGAAGTTTGTTATTATGGAATATTATCTAATAAATTAAGTAAGGAATTGATAGATTAGCCAATAAATTAATCAAGGAATTATTTTCTTAATTATGAAATATTATCTAATAATTTAAGTAAGAATTTAAGTAAGGAATTATTTTGTTATTATATAAATAAAGAGTTTGGTTGGGAGGTTGGTTTAAATTTTGAAATCAATTCTAAAGAATATATTTATTTGTATTTCTCACATTACCAATTTGTATATAAACATTTTATATAACAAAGTAGAAATATTAAAACTAGTTTGTATTAAAATTAAGAACTTTTGACAACTTCCAAATTATTCTTATTAAAGATGAAAAACTCATTTTGATTAAATGAATTATGACTAAGTCAATTATTATGTATTTTTCTTTGTTTTGACATTGTTTTTAGTTTTGTCAATATGGTTAAAAATGCACTAAGTTAAAATTTAAATTAAATAAGGTGTCAACATATCATGACATCATTATGTACAACTTAGTGTATGAGGATTCAATGAATGAAATATATGATGTAATGTGACATAATTTATGATGTTATAAATGAGTGCATGATCCTAGTAGTCCATTTTCATCTCCACCTTGTAGGTCTATTCTTTAATTTACACATGAAAGTTGGCATGTATTAAGAAACTATCATTGTAATGCACATTTTTAAAAGACATTCATTTCTTATTTTGTAATTTAGATAAAGAATTCAAACCCTAACAAGCCACTATATTGCATTAAACTTAATGGCCCAAAGAAGATGATTGCTTACTTGTAAGACAATTTTCCAAAATATGAGAAGGGATGACTTGACCACAAAACGCATATCCCTAATGCCAAGCTGGCATGGAAGTTGGCAATCCTAAAACAAGAGTTTGATAGTGTAATTTTTTACCACACAAGGGGCATTTTGGTTGAGGCACACCTAAGTATTTCAATCATTGCCCAAGAGACACCCACCCAAAATTAGAGAAAAAAAGAAAAGCTTTCTCGGGCTCTAAAAATGGTTTCCATATTGGTTAACATTGATGCAATCTAATATGCAACCACCCTGACCAACGCTTTGGCCATGTGTCATTTTTGCTTAGTTGCACCAATCATGAATAAGGCATAATTGAATTGGTTTAGTTCTTGCCTAAATCTAACCAACGATTAAACTATAAATCCAATAGCATAGATATTTAGAGGAAGATTGGATAATTTTGGAGTTATTTGGTATTCTTGTTTAGGAATCTAGGATGTTTTCCCCTAGCAAATATCTTATTGTAAATTTTATTGCAACTTACAAATAAAGAGTTTTTGTAAGTACTTCTATTAATTGTAGCATACTGTTCTTTTTCCTAATTTTGTCTAGACCTCATCATAGGTTGTTAGTTCTTCACCATTTTGTCCTCTAATCCCTCATGGGTGGCCAAATCAATTAGTATCAAATCTAAAATATGCTATCCTAGGTTGCCTTCTTAGATGTCATAGGTATCTTCAATGTCCCTTTGATAAATTTGTATCAACCACTTTCCACCATCATATTGCATAGCCTGGGAATCATATGTTAGTGTGGACGATTCTAACATATTGGAATTTTAAGGTGATGCCATCATCCACATCATAATACAGTCTTGTACTTTGAATGAGCAATATTATGGATACAAAATGAGTTCTTTTGAAGAGGAGGTACAAAATGTTATGGAAGAAGATTTGGGTTGACAAAGAGAAGAAATGTACCAATTTGCATAACTAATGAGACACTTCACACTTTAAAATGCCAATCTTGGAGCTAACACTCTACTGAGAGGAATGAGCTCATTGAGAGTGGGCATAAGTATCAAGATCTCATTGTTCAAATGAGGCCTTGATCTCAAATATTTAGGTGAATGGTTGAGACATTCGAGATCATACTTTGCTGCAAATCATTTTTTAAGGAGAAACTATTGCATTCACAAATCTCAAATTTGCTCCAAATGCACATTCATGGTGGGAATTTTTCATGAGGAAGCATGCCAACCCATAACCTATTGGGAAAGACTCAAGATAGTTATGAGAGAGAACTTCTGCCTTGTATGACACCTTGATGATGAATGCATACGATGGTAGTACAACATATAGTTGGATAATTGTGAAACATATAGTGATCCATTTGAGGATTAGAAAGAAATACTAATCCACTATCTAGTACAACATAAGAACAACCTCATTGTGGGATCAGTATTCCCCAATGGTCAATTGCATTATATATCTTTCTAGAAAAATGATGAAATTCACTTATAAAATAAATCATTGATGTTAGAGATATTATAATGATTTCTTCTCCTTATAACAACCCTATAATCTTAGTGGCATAAAAGATAGTATTTGTCTTTTTTCTTTTTAATTATAAAATATTGAAGGAGATAATAATCGGGGATAATTTTAAGAATCTATACTTATTTAAAAGTGTATAAACCATGGTAAATCTTACTAATTCTAAAAATGACAATTATAAAATATTTGGCGATATTTTTCTAAAATTATTTCAATTTCTAAGGATTTTATATAGTTTATATAATAATTTAGCGATTTTTAGAGTAAAAAAAGTTTATCCCATCAAAATTACCTGAAATGGGGCTTCAAAAATGTAAATTGACAAATCTTTTTTTGAAAAAATAACCCATAGACTAAATTTCGCCCCTAAAATTATAATGAATAATTAATATTCACTACCTCATGAGCACCATAAAAAATGATATTTAACATTTTTTATAAATTATAGAATAATGAATAAAATAATAATGAAGAATTGATATTCACTACTCCATATTATTATTGATGGACTCTTGAATAAACTAAAAAAAAAAAAAATATGTATACTTTGTAAACTAATTACTAAAATTATTACAAGTAAAGTGTTCCTTACACAATAAACATAAACATAAATTTTATATGTGAACTCTAATATTTAAGTAAACTAAAATTTAAATTATTATTATTATTAAAATATGAAACCTAACCTTTAACTCTTCTCGACCTAATCGACGATTTCTTGGAGTTGAGTTATGGCAATTTTACAGAAATGATTATGATGTTTACCTATTGTCTGCTACGATGCTTCTAAGTCTTATATTATATGCAATTCTTTATTTAAAAAAGGCACATGACGTGAGATTCATATATGCAAATGAAGATTAAAATATCAAAATGATATTGTAGCCAATAGAATATATCTATAAGCAGTTATTTTTTTCCTGATACAGTGTAAGAGTTTGGTGGTTGGTTCAAATTTAATAATCAAATGAAAGGAGTAGATAAAACACTAACAACTTATTAGAGATTTTAATAACAAAAATGGCCACCTTTGAAAAGTACAAATAGATAACCATTAGAAATGGCAATCATTTTAATAACAAAAATAACGACCCTTACAAGGTACAAAGATAACCATTAACTAACAAGTAATAATCATGAAAGACAATATGCACGGACCAATTTCATTTGCTACAACGTTTTCATGATTTACATGGAAGTCAATTATCACATATTTTCAATTCATTTTAGTAAAACATGTATGTACATACTATTTTATGATAAAACATCCAGTTGTTTAAAATATACTTGAATCTACATATGGAGGTCGGCATGTATTAGGGACCCGCTATATTGGGTAAGGACAATCCTATTTAAAAAAAAACATTTATTTCATTTTTCGCAGATGAAGTAAGGAAATTTAATTGTCCATTGAATGTAGTTTGGGTGATTGGGACGAAAGGTTGTTACCCTTCCCACCCAGGTTCAATTCTTGTAAGTGACATGATACTCTTGTTGAGCCCCTATGTAATGATTGATGATTGATGTAATCTGGCCATATCTTTATTCTTTCAAATAGCAGGTGTTGGCATATTTCCAAGTGAAAAAAAAAAAGTAAAGAACTCCAATCCTAATAAGCTACCACGTGACATTAACTCAATGGCCGAGAGAAGATGATTTCCTAGTAAAGCAATTTTTCAAGATATGGGAGAAGGAATGACCTAACCATAGATCTCATAGAGTTAGTCCCAACTTTACATGGAAAATTGCAATACTAAAAGAGGTGTTTGATATTGTCATCTTTACCACACAAGGTAGATTTGGCAAAGGCATGCTTAAGTATTTTAATAATTTCCCAAGAATCAATCTGCCTAGATTTAGAGACCAAAAGAGGAAGGCTTTCCTGGGCTCTAGAACTATTTCCCATATTGACTTAAGTTTGTAGTTTTGTTTCTTCCCTAGAGATTTTGGCCTCTAAATCCAATTAGGTATAACATCCAAACACATGCTTTTACTCAACCATTTTTTTTTAACAGAAACGGTTAAAGAGCTTTTGATTATATATAAAAAGAGGAGTACAGAGAAAATGGTAGGATTGCTCCCATAACAGGACAACATCCATTACACCTTGTTCATCCTTCTCTAGCTTGTAGCTATCATGGACATTGCCTATCCTGTGGAAGCTATATCTTCTTACATACTGTCCGAGCAGAAATAAATAGAAGCAAAACATTGCATAAACAAAACATAGCAGGGAGCTTACTGGTTGTCTAGACTGAGACTTCTAACAAGAGAAAGTAGACTGAAAATACCTATTCTAGTATTTCGACAGGCTAATACCTTTAGCCAAATATCTAGATAATACATATAACTAAGGGACCACAAAACGTAATTCATAATTTATGCAGAAAACAGAATGTAACCCGAAACCATTATGCCCGTGGCCTCCATCTGAACTCCTTCTTTCGTGCCGCATCCTCCATTTGGATTTCCTGTATGCCCTCAGCCTCCATCTGAGCATCTTCCTTGGTGCCCGCAGCCTTCATCTAAACATCTTTTATGCCCGCAGCCTCCAACTAAACGACCTTTATGCCTGCAGCCTTCACATGGGTTACTTCCTTTATGCCTGCAGCCTCCATCTGGGTTTTCTTTATGCCCGCAGCCTCCATTTGAACTTCATTTATGCCCGCAGTCTCCAACTTAACAACATGAATGCCCGCAACATTCATTTGGGTTGCTTCCTTTGTGCCTACAACCACCATATGGGCTTCCTTTGTGCCTGCAGCCTCCATCTGATCGACTTCTTTCATGTCCGCAACCTCCAACTAAACAACCTTTATGCCCGCAACCTTCAACTGGGATACTTCCTTTATGCCCGCAGCCTCCATCTGGGATTCCTTTATGCCCACAGCCTCCATCTGAACATCGTCTTTTATGCCCGCAACCTCCAACTAGACTTTTTTTATGCCTGTAGCCTCCAGCTGAACGTCCTTTATGCCCGCAACTTCCATTTGAACTACTTCCTTTGTGCCCGCAGCATTCCTCTTCTCTTACTTTGTGCCTGCATGAGGGTGAATTACTCCCATGACTTCTTCCAGATTGCAAACCCGATCCATGATCTTACTGTTGTACTGCTTGACCTCAAAATGAGTTGCTTAGGTAAGGGAATACAGATGGATTAGGGCCCGCTTCATATCAAGATTCTTGTTTCTCGCAAACTTGATTTGATTTTCCAAGTCATTTATATGACTCATGACTTCCCCGTGGGCATAGTTTCTTTCATTTCCCTGTCCACCACCAGAGTTGACATGGTTTTTCTTTTCCAGGATGATACCCAAACGCTCCTCCTTCCCTATCAGTTCAAAATGACAGAGACCATGAACTAGAGAGATAACCTGCACGTCGTCATGTACAATGCCCTATACTCCATCAGAAATCAAGATTCCCCAACAATTCGCTAGAACATCAGGGCCACTTAGGGTTGGAGGGTCAGAACGAAAATGCTCCATGTCCATGCAATACCTCTAGTACCAAGCAAAATAATTGAAAACGAAAACGAAGCTCTCTAAAACAAAAGGCAAACACAGGGCAGGGGCTCGAATGGGGGCAGAATCAACCCCTCTGGTGATTAAAAGCATTCCTCGAAACTGACATATTTCCTCTGGCTTGCACATGCAAGCCATATGGTTAAGGCGTGGGACAATCCTTTGGCAATTAAGAGTGAAGCATGTGGAAATCCAAGGTAGATCCAGAGGGAAGACTAGGAGGGAAAGGTAGGATGATGAGTGGTCCATGGGGATGTAATAAAAGGAGAGACGCAATAAAACAAAATTGTTTCCATTAAGCACGATCCAAGGGGGGATCAAGACCAAGAGTTGGACATTGATTCTAGTGGAAGGGACAACAGAGTTACGGTATCCAAATGTTTTCAAGAGTAACATTATCCCTCTCAAGGACACCACGCCTCAAACCAACACCTTTATTAACCATATTATCCACTTGACGATTATGATCTCTCAGAACATGAAGGAAGTCAATTGATTTAAATTCCTTGGCACGACAGTTTAGAAGGTGGTGCATCTTGGTGGAGGGACTCTTTCGGTTTCTATAAATATTTCTTGCTTCCCTTATGACAATTAGGGAGTCTCCTATGGAAATCATTTCCTCAGTTCCCATGTCCCTATCCAGCTCCAACCCCTTAGTTAAAGCAATCCATTCCGCGTCATTATTCGTTGTTCTCCCAATGCCCCAGGCGTATTGTTTTTGCTTGTTCCCCTTGGAGTCATAGATAACTCCACCCGCACCTTCCAGCCCTGTTTTACTCAACCATTTATAACCATTAAAACAAAGTGAAATTTCCTAAATCCCTCAGTACAATTTGATCCCAAATCCCTCCATGAGGGTATCCTAACTCACATCCCAGTGTTTAAGAAAAAATTATTAGGGATGAGTCTTTTAACATGCTCCTAAATCAACTTGTTAGGATTGGAAATGAAACATTAACTTTTCAAATTAGGCCAAGCCTTCCAATCTTTGGTTTGCAAGTAAAAAAGCCATGTAGACTTTTGAATTCCTCTCTTCTACAACCACTTACCTAAGAACTGGGAAGTTTCAACCAACATATTCCTTTCACATAATACCATATGAAACAATTAGAGCTAGTGCTCATTAAGAGATAGGAAAAATTTGCAGGTATCACTTTTCTAGACCATCTAAGAGTGTTAAAAAACAAATCATGAACAAAATAGTCATTGCCATCTATTCAATGTGAGGGTTATTCCCTTTATATGCCCTTGTGAAACTCAATTAGGGAGTAAGTATTTGAGGGATTCAACAACTATTACATACAATGTCAGAATCAACAAACGTCCCTTTCCCGATTCATTGGAAGGGACTAATTTAATCCAATTCAACATGATTGAAGGAGAGGAAGGTTGAGGCATCAAGAAATAATGTTTCTACATTAACCCTAAAAATTTTGCGTAAAACAAAAAGATTTAACATGTCTAATATGAATGACCACTTCACTCTGTCATAGGCCTCATCAACATTTATTTTGATAAAGAGGGCATTTAGGCCTAAGCATCTAGCCCATTCCATACACTCCTAGAACCACAACATTATGCAAAATATAAGGACTTTGATAAAATATTATTTATTCAAGTCTAATCATATGTAGTAGAATGCATTAAGCCTTAGAGCTAGGGCCTTAGGTAAGATGTTGTATGGCACATTAGGGCATCTCCAACTAGTGATCAATTATGGGTCCCATGGATTGGAAATAAATTTAATGAGTCCTATGTTATTGTGATCACCCAATGATTTCATGTGTACAACTTCCTTGTAAACATGGAGCGTGTATGGAACAAAAAATCCCATGTGGCATTATAAAACTCACACGAGAACCTATCAACATTGAGGAATTTATCATCTACTATCTCCATCAATGCCACAATCAACTCCTCCAAAGCCAATTGCTAGACACACATTCGTTGATGCTCAAGTGATAGATGCTATGGTACAACATTAAGACGCATTTCATGGCCATCCTGCATTCCTTCGTCATCCCTTGTGACTGACAAATGGTTCAATAAGAGCCCATACATTCTTTTTTATTATCCTCTTGCTTGGAGAGCCTTCATGGTGTTGTCTTAAGGTCGACAATTCTTTCAAAGGACCCATTCATGCTAATGCTTTGAATAAGGGATTACTAGGCCTATCCCTTTCTTGAGACAATACAACCTGGCTCAAATCTAGGTGCCCTAGGCTCATTGCATTTCATCCACTTCCTAAAATTGTTAGAGTTTGGTCACTTTGGGGATAACATAGAGTTTTATAAACATCTATTTACATTATTGATTCCTAGATTTGTGGCACTAGTGGGTTATGGAAATAAGCTATCAACCATAACCCATATATTGAACGATCGATAGCATCCTCCCATCATGCTATACATCCTTCATTTCCCATTGGCCTTGCTAATAAGTTCCCAAATTATCTTAATGTCATGGAAGTATGATGAGTGCAAAAGGTTAGAACAATTAGTATATAATGACTCTTTTATATACACATCTTATATGCCCTTAAGAGATAGAAAAATATCTTGGTTTGTGGTCATACAATGCCAATTCAACTATCACTTGCATCAATCTTACATCACCATTATCAAAGAAGAAGTTTTTCCTAAAGAGCATAAATCTATCAAGTTGTTTCAACACTCATTCCTAGTGTTTCCTAAAATTTGACTAGGTGAACAATAACTCAATAAATTTCCACCTATAAAACTTGTTAAATTCCCACCTATAAAACTTATTAGGTTCATATAGGTCTAAGTGAGCCTTGAAGCTATTCTAATATGCATAGAGGTATGATTATGGATATAATCCCTTCCTTAATTTACACATTATTCAAATCTTCACCATTAAAACAATTTACCATTGAAATTACCCCATCCCAAAAGGTCACCCTTTCATTAACATAATTGGAATTGGAAGCATAAATATTGTCCAACCCAAGTAGTGAACCATCCTCCCATCTTAATTAAACATGACCCAAAACAAAAACAATCGATATGCCAAATTCATTCCATGTTCTATTACTACATAATCTCATCTTAGTAAGACCGTGGTGGTAACCCCTCTTTTTTCCTCAACATGGTTAGATAAAAAATATACAATTCCAAAGAAACAAGTGTTAAGGGCCACGCGTGACCCCAAGGATGATAAGTCAATTATAAAAAAGTTCCCACGTGTAATTTTATGAGTAAGTTTGACTCAATATTTATTTTGCATTCAAAGTTTAAAAAATGATCTCTAGTTTTTCTATTTCTAGAGGGTTGGCTTGGTGATAAGAACAAAAGAGTTGGAGTGGAGTAGGTACACGTAGGCCACCCACCAAGAGAAGATTTTAGGTTTATCCATTTGACATTTACTTACAATCCTTTAGATTCATTGAAAAAAAAACTTCTTTGTTTTCCAAGTCATAAACTATACACAATCCTTTTTAGATTAAAGTAATCCATTGACATAGATTAGCCACTAAGTCAAAATATTACAAGTCAAAATATTATATACTAGTGGCTACAAAACCTTATTATAAGTCAAAATATTATATACTAATGGCTACAACCCTTTCAATGTAAATTACAAGAGAAGGAACCATGGGTTTTTCTATACATTTTCGATGCATTAATCACACGATTTATCACTTTCTTTATAAAACTCGATCCATCCTTTCTTTATTTTTAATTTTCACAGTTAATATTGTTAAAGACGTACGGTAATACCGAATATCTAATAGAATGACTTTGTATTCACGATCCTTGACTACAATTTGATAAACTATGTTATATTAGGTGTCTTTTTATTCAATTAAATTGTTAAATTTTGTATCTAATTGCATCAAGGTCCAAATTCAGATTATAGATTCTTCATTTTAATTATAGGTATGGGTTTAAATTAAAACTTACATGAAAAAGTTATGACACTGAAAAGCATTTATTAATTTTTTTTTCCATTTAAAAAATATAAATAAAAAAGATTATATTTTTATATGGGATAAAAAGCCGTTATCATAACTTTAGAACAAAGACCTCAACTTTTTGAATAAGTACTCTGTTAAAACTTGTTTCGAAAACCAAAAAAATTGAATAAGTACTCTTTTGAAACTTCTTTCAAAAACAAAAAAAAATTGAATAAGTATTCTTTTGAAACTTTTTTAAAATACAAAACAAAAAAATTGAATAAATACTCTTTTGAAACTTCTTTCGCAAACAAAAAACACAAGTAGCTCATGGTATAACAAAAATTAAAACATTGTCAAGAAAAACAAAAAAAAATAAATAACAAAAAAATTGAATAAGTTTTGAAACTTCTTTAAAAAAAATAAAAATGAATAAGTACTCTTTTGAAACTTCTTTCACAAACAAAAAAACACGAGTAGCCCATGTTATAACAAAAATTGAAATATTGTCAAGAAAAAAATGAAGTAGTTGTCAAAAGCCTTCTTCTAGCTTGTCATAGAAAGGTAAATTATTTTTTCCCATGCAAATGAAATTTAAAATATAAATTTCTTATCAAATTTGAATTTTTTTTTTCATTTAAAAGGAAAAGAAGTTTGCTATAATATATGATATTTATCATTATTCTTACAAGATTTTTATCTGCATATAAAATAATATTATTATTTAAAAATAATAATAATATATATTCTTAGGATAAACTCATGTTACCCAGTCTCGCATGCCTATGTTATTATTGTTGTAGGCATACAATTTACTTATTTATTCAAATCATCGATTCTTTCTTGTATTGATTCCTTGTCGAGTAGCCACTCACTTAGCACAGACAAGAGAATTGCATCTAGTTTAGTGATTTGGCTCAGCTCGAGGGGATTGGAGTTCAAGTATATCTCCTTGGTAAATGAACACCTTTGATAACCTTGGATTATTTTATGATATTTTAAATTATTATTGTACATTCTTTAAAATAAAATTTAATTATTTACTTCATTTGTTTTACTTGTTTTGAGTCCTTGCTTAACATAAGAAAATTGCATTTTATTAGTTTAGTGATCTGGCTTATGTAATATCCGATTTTGATCTTGTTCCATTAAAATTGTAAATAATGTAATATCATTATTAAAATTGTGGTGATGAGCTGAAGGCCAAGGCCCCACCATTGATTCATCGTTTATGTATCGACATTTAAAAATCGATGCATATGGTTTGCGTGCTAGCCATGCACAATAGAAATTACAAATATCATGTAAATATGTATTTTAATAAAATACCCACAACTAGCTATGCAATGCAACTAGAGTATGGGGGCATGCTTTTTACAAGGAATATGGAGGGGAAATATTCAAACCCTTGAGCCAGTAGTGTCAAGGCAAGTGTCAATGAGAGAACCCATAAACCATTAACTACCCATTTTGACTTATGCACCCAATCATTTAATTCTTCCAAGAGTTGGTTGCGGTAGTTAATGCTTTGGGGAATGGAGATGTATGGCTACCCAATTTCGTGTATGGGCAAGCCATCAATTTTAAAAAATTGTGTTTGGCTTCTTGGGCAAGAAAGGACCCACGAAATTGCTTCCCAAGACATTCTTTATGAATTGGTTTTGCTCTCTCACGTAGTCTAAGCTTGTTGGGCGTTTTCCTCCACGTTTTTGCTGAGCATTCCCTCATTTTTCCATAGCCGAGAAGTCGCTTTTGTGTTGCAAATCAACTGAGAAGAAGGAAAAACGAGCTGGGGGTCTATGAGATCCGTTTTTGTTGCTCAGTTGCCCTTGTACATGTTGGGAATTCGACCTGTAACTTTCAGTGGTCGTTTTCCCATCTCCAAAGACGTTTTTGGGGTGCCACAAATTGGAGGAACCCATGGAAATCTTGTTTTGGGCCTCCCATAGTTAAAATGTTTTCTCATGCCCAATAATTGTGCCTTTCTGTTATGTGCATCCCTATTTTGGATTGAACTGTGTGTAAGAAACCGAGAGTAGAAGATGATTAGAATTAGCTTGATAAACCTAGTGAAGAGTGTAACCTCACCAAAGATCAAAGGGTTGTTGGCTACTTTTCTATGCACACCCTGAAGAACACTAGAAGGGAAGGTATGGCCTGAGGGACTGTGTAGTAGTGAAGGGAATACTTCCTTGTGTTGGGTGTGTAGGTATTGTGGGTTTCAAGCTAGCTAGATCTTGTAGAGGTGCCAATGGATATGTGGTTGAGCTCACTAGATTAGCAATTCATTCCTTTCCACTTCCTTAGCAGCTTGATAAACCCAACTGTGGACTGGCTTGGCTGAATTGTCAAGTATTACTTGGCTATGTGTTAGTGGTTGTTCCCTTTTTTCTCGTGGAAATCATGCCCAGCTCGAGGGCGGCAACTGTGTTGAGATATTGATGAGCATAGTTGGCTTATGGCTAGGTGGAACGTTGCAGTTGCATAGCCAGTTGCTCGGGACTACTTCATTTCAAGATAAGTACTCTCTTATGTTAATTTTGTAATGTCTTTAATTATTGACTATTATGATTATGCTGATGAATGCACTTGAAATGTGTGTGGATATAGATTTTATTTCTATTGTGTTAATTTGAATTATATATCCGCACACATGTGTTTTTATTTGTATGAATTTGATGAATGGGGCTGAGAAGTAGAAATGGCCCAGATTTTTAGTAATGTTCCCTTCCCAAAGTGGGATTGATGGAAGGGGACGTGACAACTCAGCTCAAGGGGATTGGAATTCAAGTTCCACTACTTGTATTACCTTTGCAAACCATTACGCGCGCTTAGTAAATGAAAATTTAACCATTTTATTTTATTTTATTTATAAAATCTAGCATCCTACAATGGGAACTTATCAAATATTTCTATATTTATTTGTAGATTGTGATCAATAATAAGTCGTAATAAAAGTATATGTTCTCTAAATAATTTCTATCAATTTGTGTTTTGCACTTATGTTGTGGTTATTAATGCCCAAAATGAAACTCCATTAGTTATGCACAAATAAATTGATAACATAAAATTATGTTAGTTGCTTCTCTTTGTATGTTTTGGAAATGGTTTTGTTTGAGATAAATTTATGCTTTTCTAAAGATTTAGTAAGTATTTTTACTATTTTAATTATAATGACAATTTATTAAAAGAACGTTATTTCAATTTTTATAAAATTAATCAATTTTTTTATTCCATGATTTTTATTTATTTATATAGTTTAAAAATAAATAAACTATAATATTTGTTGATATAAATGTTTTTAATTTTATATATTAATAGTTATTTGGATGTTTATGTTTTTTCTAAATTTTAGATATTAATAACTTTTTTAAATGTTTATCTTTTAAATTTTATATATTAATAAAAAAATTGAGATGTTTATAATATTAACATGTGTATATGATGTAGTTTTTATCGAAGTATCTAAATTAATGTTATTTCATGTTAAATTTATTGTTCATTAATTATAATTTCATCTATCATTAATTTGTGTTTTTACATAGAATGTAATTAGTATTTTTTTGTAAAGTTCGAGATTATATTAAACTAATAAAAAGAAAAGTTGTACATGTCAAGTTAGAGCATCCTTGAGTCCATATGTCATAAGCAGAGCAGGGGTTCCAAAAATGAAGCCTACATAGAAACATGTTTGAAACCTCTAAGCCTAACTGTGTCGAAGGAACCAGGCTTGGAATGGAAACTAGAATGTCATCGGGTTTCCCCACAGGCTTAAGGTTATGGCCTCCAAAATTGAAACTAAGGGACAACATTTCGACCTTAAACAAACTGGTAAACCAAAACTGAAAGGAACTAAGATTAATCTTCATCAAAGATAATAACAAAGATTGGACCAACACCTGGATCTTTCGATTTAGTAGCACACACAACAACGGAACACCAACTGAGTGGATTCATGTCACGTCCCCTCCCATCCAACCAGCTAGATGGAGAGGATCGTGACGGTTAAACCGGGCATCTAGCCCCCATATCCATTCATTAAACAAGCATTCAAATTCAAATGAATAAAAATATAGACATACACAAATGCATAACAGATGTGATATTAAACTGGGCGTCTAGCCTTATGAAACGTTTAACCATAAGCATGAACATAATATAACAGAGATAGATGGAACTGTATGGTTTTAAGAAAATCACAGCGGAATATTAAGAATTTCACATCCATCATACATTTAAGATGTTCATCAAATAAGTAATTGCAATTTAACACAAGAGAATACTTATCTTATACAAAAGTAATTCCACGCAACTGGCTATGCAACTGCAACGTTCCACCCAACCGTAGGCCAGTGTGCTCCTCAATCTCTCAGCACCACTGCCACCCCCGAGCTGGGCATGATCTCTACAAGGAACCAGGGAACAGCAGACTCACACATAGCCAAGCATACAACAAGATGAGCCAATCCAATCTGCAATTGGGTTTATCAGGCTGCTAGGACATGGCAGGGAAGAATTGCTAAGCTAGTATGCTCAACCACAGAGCTGAGGATGTCCCTCCCAGATCTATTCAGCTTGGCACTCACAATGCCTACACACCCAACACAAGGAAGTATTCTCTTCACTGCCATACAGTCCCTCAAGCCATACCTCCCTTTCTAGTGCTCTCAGGGTGTGCATAGAAAAGTATCCAAGCCCTCTTGATCTTCTTGAGAGGCTACACCCTCTACTAGGTTTATCAAGCCAGTTCTATCCACTACCAGTCCAAAACTTCAGCTCACAGGTTCAAACCAAAAACGAGAATGCACACAACAACAGAACACCATTATGGGGCAAGACAAAACGTTTTTACAGTGACAGGCAGGAAAATGATCCCCTAGACTTCAGAAAAACGTGGGAAGGTTAAAAACGAGCAATGGAGGTTTGGAGAAAACCCCAGGTAGCAGAAAACGTTTTTAGGAAAAACGCCCATGGCAAATCGGGGACAAAACGAACTCCCTACAGTCCCAAATCGCACCCCCTCCTTCCCAGCTACTATCCCAAAACCAAAAACGGGTTTTTGGGCAGGGAGAACCCTGCGTTTTTGCTCAAAAACGTGACTGTAACTCCCAACCTTCTCTACCTGCGTGAATCCCTGAAGACTGCCCATTCCTCATGGCTTTGGGCACCATTTCGTGGGTGGTTTCTTGCCCCTCAAGCCAAAAACACGATTTTCCAAGTTGATGGCTTGCCCATGCACGAAAATGGCTTGCCCATACTCTTTCATTCCCTAGGCATTAACTGCCTTAACCAATTTCTTGGAAAAATTAAATGATTGGGTACATGAGACAAAATGGGTAGTTGGTGGTTTATGGGTTTCCCCATTGACACATGGATTAATACTATTGGCTCAAGGGTTTGAATAATTTCCCTCCCTATTCCTTGTAGAACCATGCCCCATCTCTTTTGTTGCATTGCATAGCCGGTTGTGGGTATTTTTCATTAAAATTCGTATTTACATGATGTCTTATATACATTGTGCCCATCTCGCACAAGAACCATAGGCATCTATTTTAATTGCCGATACATAAACGCTAAATCAATGGTGGGGCCTTGGCCTTGAGCTCCTCACCATGATTAAGTTACAATATTTACATCATTTACAAAGGGGGTCAAAATGGGGACGTGACAATTCAGGATGAGACAGATGTGGCTTGCTAAAGCGCTTCCCGGTGAGCTCATGGGAAAGAGCATCCAACTTACCATTATTATGCTCATATGCTATAACTTGGTTATGGGCAAGGCAACACATTCCCACTTCCAGACTTTCCATACAGGCCTCAATTGATGGAGTCCCCATGTCTTCCCGACCTTTGACCTTCACGAATTCGTCCATTGCCATGCTAAAAAGGGATTTCATTGTCCAGATCATGCCTAGGGTTTTACTGTGTCGCATTTCACGGCTTCTTGAGGTCCGAGGAACCAGAATCCTCCACCAATCCACCGAAATCCTCCATAATCTTCTGAGCACTAGGATACGGTGTCTCTTTTCGAAGCTTCTTCTCCAGACGTTTGGTGTGGGCATGTGCCTGTGGACTAATAGTAGTTTCGAAGAACCCTTTCGCGTTCTCCATTTATTTCAAAGCGCGCATTAGGTGAGAGCGCTTGGGTCCATTTTCAGTATTTTGCTTCGTTGTTTTGGTGCGCACCATTCTCTAACGCCCGACACTGAGAAGCTAGGCCCAAGGCCACCGCTCGTAGATGAGGTATGAAAAAATCAGCTTCGCAAAAGAAGTCCCCTGCCAAAAATTATAAAGGAAACGAAATTCAATAGCATGGATACTAAAACTGCCTCGGTGATGTCTTCGCCTAAGAAGATGCCTTTCCATCTCTCGAATTTCCTCCTTGTCATGAGGAGTGATGTCACTTAACGCTATGAAATCCCACACAAGGGATGATGCAGGCGAAAGCTAAGCACTGAGCTACAGAGCATTAAATGCAACAGCTCAGTGCTTAGGGTCCGTTGGATCTAGAGAATCTCTAAATCCAACGGACCCTAAGCACTGAGCTGCCGCATTTAATGCTTTGCAAATCAATGGTTAGCTCTCCCCGATGATGCAGAGGTCTGTACTGTTACCCAACTACCTAGCTGGAGGTAGTACCCTTCCCGCATATGGATTACAATGACTCAGTTTATCACACAAATGCCAATTAGGTGGGATTTTTTGTCTGTTAACCCACCTTTCCCCTCACTCCCGACGTCACTCCAAGTGTGCATGATCCCCACACATGTTAGCATTGAGATGGCACCCGTCATGGGGTGGTAATTAGTAAATTTAAATTTAAATTCCATACAATATAAAAACAATATTATTTAAAAATAATAATAATTTACATATTTAAAATATATTTATTTAACATTTTACATATTTCAAATATGTTCTTAATCATTTTCTAGAATACAAAAATTTAAATTTAATTAGTATATGTAGTTTTTTTTGGCTCACAAGTTTTATGAGTTTTAAATGCCAAGATAATGCATTAGTCAAGATAATTCATTTCTAAAATTAACTTAAGTTGTGCTGCAAAATTGGTTGGATTAATGATTTTACAATGATAAATTTAGTTTAGATTATAAGATTGATTTTATTTCTCAACGTCTATTCTTCAAAATCTTTAATTAATTAATAAACTTTAATTAATTAATAAACATAATTTGAAAATTGTGTATTATTTACATTTTAATTTATGCATATAATTCTTCTAATATGTAAATCAAACATGCATGGTTATTTGAACTAGATAATTGAAAGGTATTACACATTCAGATGTTTACACTTGATATTTGCAATTTTCTAAGGAATGTAATCATTTCACTTTATTTATGATACGT
Organism: Larix kaempferi; assembly: GCA_027924585.1. Classification (NCBI taxonomy): domain Eukaryota; kingdom Viridiplantae; phylum Streptophyta; class Pinopsida; order Pinales; family Pinaceae; genus Larix; species Larix kaempferi. Next base: position 5,523,570 of record BSBM01000261.1, read on the forward strand.
GATTTTAAAATGTGAGAGGATAGCGCAGCGCAGCAATGCGGGCAAATGGCCCAGGAACAACAACCTTTTTCATTAACCAAAGAAACATTTATACATGGAAAATTCTAGTTGTAGGAAAACAAAACACACAACAAGATGCTCGGAATTGCTCACCAGGTTTTGTGACATGTTGGCCATTTATGAGCTTTAGTGTATAAATAATTGAGGAACCTCCATCGATGCCAATGGCTCTAACCTATCATCAATCTACTTAAACCATGGATGGATGCACTATGCACAAAATGCTACCACATTGAAACCAAAATTCAATTATGTGGATGGGGGAATCAACACGATGTCCTTCATGAGTTAAATACAAATCGCGACTAGAAAGATACATAGTTAAATGAAGATACGGTTGGAAATTAATTCCAAAACACACCCTTACTTTTCAACCACATACAAAACACATACAAGATTTATCAACATACCTACATACTTACAAGACATCGGATTCTAAACATGTTTGACAAACATGCTTGTTGGTCTTGGTCTCAGCTAGGCTTACAAAAACATAAAATTGTTAAAAATATATAAATATGGAAAACTTAAACCTGTTTGAACATTTTCCATCTTTGTCGATGCCAAAATTTATAGCAAGAATACTTCAATTTATTCATCTTAACTTTGCTTGTCATCTTTGACATTTGATCAAGTTCTTTTGGCCTGATTCTTCTATCTTTATCTTGGAAATTTCCAATGGATTTCTTCCAATTGTACTCATAATCTTTCAACTGTAACATGCCCTTCTATATTTAAGCTTTCAACTCAATTTTCAGCTTCTTTAAATTATATAACATGGGCACATTAAAATCACACATATTATCTTCAATTGTCACACACTCTTCAAAATGTTAATTAGTCTAGTGTCAGAACATCAATATACTTCATTTCTTTTGGGATCCATAACAAAATAATGCTTTCAACACATTCTTTTTCAAATTCTTTTTGCTCAAGAATACACATTATATCTTATTCAATTTCTGTAGCTTCAATGCTACCATACACATAATCACAAACATTCTTTTCTTTTTGTTTGCTCGAAACTCCTTCACTTGGATGGAGTCGCCTTTGGTCTAAGAAACCATGACACAAGGGCATCTATTTTATCAAAATCACCTAGGGACCGCACTTGGCCTGGACCACACCAACCATCAATTTGGATGGATTTTGGGGTGTATCCTCCCAACTAGTTCACCCCTGAGGGGAATTGAACTCGGGTTGCCTTGTTGACGAGACCAACACCTTAACCAAATGAGATAGCGGGAGTTGAAATACATCATAACAAACATTTGTTTATGCTTTAATTTCATCAATTATATTTGTTGTAATTAAACTAATGTTGTCTTCATCTTCATCCTTTGCCTCTCCATTCAATTTTTTTTTATGTTGAATTCAATTTTATAACAATTTTTAACATTTCTTCAATCACTTCTTCACGGTATTCATCATCACCTGTATAGAATTTGTGATCATCTTATGCTGATTCTGCAATATTCAATTCTGAATTTTCTACTATCTTTTGTACAACTTCAGTTGTTGTCTATGTTTTCCCTGCTTCAATAGAACGTATGGCATTTCCTTCTTCATTAAGTACAACAAAAAGTTAACCTTCTTCACCATTAATTATATTGAAAATCAATTTGATTTCCTTCTCAATTTCAATCTCTTTAGTTTCATTCATAAATTATTCATCATATTTCAACTATTTTTCAATTTCAGTGTTATACTGTGTTGCAACATGTACACGGTTGCTTTCATCTTCATCTTCAACACTTTTAATTACATCATCTTCAACCATACCACAATCTATAACTTTAGATTCCTCTGACAGATATTGTATGATTTGCTGCTCATTTTCAACTTCAAATTCAGTATCAATGATCCACTGGTATACCAACACATTGAGATTCAATGATGGATTGGTTGTCTTTAACTGCTATTGAAGGATTTTTCGTTGATTTTTCATTAGACACAAACATAGCTATTTTTTTTACTAATGTCACCCCCCCCCCCCCTACTTCAAATCCTCTTTTCAAGCTTTCCTAAGCTTCTTTAGCATTGGTTGCATTAGCAACTACATGGAAAATATTATCATCTAGAGCTTGTTAGATGAGATACATGGTTGATGCATCCCTTGCATCATCATATGGCTCATCAAATTCATTCAAAACCAAATATTCCAAATATTTATAACTAAGAAACATTTGCATTTGTACAGAACAAGTTTCAACATCCTTACCATTAAAGTGTGGGGGTAATCCCAAATCATTTTCTTGATTCTTGGATTCTTCAACTACCACTAAAATCTTACCAATTTTTTTTTACAAAATACTCTACTTCAACCCTTCTATTCCTTCTTCTAATTTGTTTCAATCTTCATTGGTGATCCATATCTGAGTTTGGTTGAATATAGGTTACATGACACAATGCCGAGCTCAAAAATTTATGTTCTTTTGGACTAAAACTACTTTAATCATGAGTTTCAACCATTTTCTTCTATGTGGCTAGGAAATACCAGCATAGGAACACCTAGTATTCCTTCAGAAAATTCCTAAAAAAATCGCTCATGGTGGCTTCTTCATGTCAGCTCAACCTTTGGACAATGGGAGCACTCAGCCTCTAACTATATCAGAACCACTTCCATGGGTTTCAACTATTTCTTAGTTAGCCCAAAATTAAGTTGAGGAACCTTGACCAATCCTCCAGGGCTTCGGATCTTGGAATTCACACGAGACTAACATGGATGTGGGATTCAACACTTCCCTATCCTTCCAAGGGACTCTACAAGTTCGCAATTACTTAAATTTTACAAATTAAAAATAAACATCGTTACCTAGTTGTCAGGCTCCTCAAATTGCAAATTTTAACAATTCCAACAGAAACCTCGGCTTCTTCACCCAAGAAATTTTAATGACTTTGCAGCGACCTTGGCCTATCTATTCTGAATAATGAGCTTCACTATCACCAATTCACATGATTTCTTCTCACTCTAGCACCTTTTTCTTTTCTCACGTGCTTCGACACAAGCTCCAAAAATCCTCAGGCCGCCTTCTTTACAAGAATTCCATCTTTCACATTAACACCCTTATCATATGGAATTCATTTTTAGTTGCACTTCCCTCTTCTTTTCTAAGATGTGGCATCAGGGGTTTTCTTCTTCACAAAATTTAGTTTACAGGCTACAACCCTAACTTTTCACACAACCCTCTCTTCCAGGTCATAGTGTCTCAAAAATCAGTTTTTGGCTGCCAGGGTAAAATGCGGGACTGTATATTGAACAAATTCATGTGTGCCTTCCTCCTTTAGGGGGGCTTGTTTACCAGGAAAATTTATGGGCCAAATATCTGGTGTTACAAATGGATTCTGTTAACACCTAAATTTAGCACACATGCGACATTTCGAGGATTCTTCTAGTAAGGCGTCATCAACATAAAGAATGCATCTCACTATAAGCATCCTCAATAGATCCAAAAGACAACATGAGTCCAAAAAGTGCCAAAAACTAGTCAAAGGAAGGGGTAGTGCGTCTAATACACAGTTAACTCGAGCTATAACATAGGTTACCAAAACAATGCCTGTGCTACACTCAAGCAAATATTCCTTCGATAGTCGTGCTATTGTCAAAACAACGTGACCACCAACTTCCTGCAACACATTGAAGGCTCCATCACCTCCATGAACCCAAATTCGATCCCTCACACACTTGGTTGCATTTAATAGCCCCCTTGGTGTACTTGGGAACTAGTTCATGGAGGATATGAGTTCACATTTGGATCTAGTTGTTTGTTGGCCACTTCTTGGCCTATAAAAAGAAGCCATTTCCATGCATTTTGTAGAGAGAAATCAAGATCAAGGTTATGCTCTTGTATTTGAGTTGGAGCTTCCTCATAGCCCACCACTTCCTATCATTGTAAGCATTCCCAAGCTCCCTTGTCACCTTCCTTCAAGGGGAAAGAGTTTCTCTGCATTGTTCCACCATTGACTTAGCATTTAGTTTGGACAAAAAAGGCCTCCCTAGGGGAGATTGTTGGCTTCCCTTGAAGCCCACATCCTAGGTGTTGTACATATTGACCATTGGGCAATACAAAAGTAGTTTGGAATATCCTAGATTGTTTTTTGGAGTTTGAATTCTCCCCCCATCTCTTTCATTTTGTATTTTTCCATATTTCTTTGTTTTTATGTGAATTACATTAATCTTATATTGCACGATCACTTGGAATATGCCAACCGACACAACCACATAAGGGCTCCAAGGACTAAGGCCTTGCTGCAGTCTACAAGGCCTATCTCCTTACCAAGTGGAAGAGTGCACTTGTGCAATTTTTTCCACAACAGTTCTAATGGCAACCATACTTCTTTTTGTTCATTTCTGATTTAATTAGGTTGTTTTATGCTAAGCAATTAATTATGGGTATTTTTCACTTGCAGGAGATTAGATATTCCACCTCTTGCTCCATAATTTGGCCCTAAATCAGTTGCAATTAATTTTGACATAGAAGCGCTGATCCTGGCCTCTCGGTCGTGCTACCAACACGGAAACGCCTTCGACAGATGCGCTATCAGCGTAGGCAATCAGTTCATGACCCGCAAGACCTCCCTTATGGTTGATCCACACGACCTATCAGTGTAATACCCACGCTACTCGTGTATATGTTTTGTATTTCTCCGCGCTACTCGCTATGAAGTCTTGTTTGGCCGAGAAACCATCTTTCATTTGCCTTTTATATGTGTAGTACAATCTGGCAGTCCAAATATTGCTCACTAATAAACTTAAATTAAGGTTAATTCACATAATTACTTATTTTTTTAGTAATTAGTCCACCTAGACCATGATTATTAAGTAAAGAGTTCACCTCTCTTGAAATTTACCTAGGTAACCAACCTTGAGGCTTTCAACGAGCCTCATTGTTGTCACTAGTATTCAAGACCATTTCTTGTTTATGCACAAATTGATATGTTTTTATATCAATGCTAGTGTATAATACACTTTTTGAACACAAACAAGGACCTAAAGACTCTTGTCTCTCGAAGTATGCTCTTCACCTTGCACCTGATGCGAGCCTGTTAAATTAGAAAAGGGTGAGAAGTGTGAAATACCTCCATTGCACACTTGTCTTTTAGTTAGCATTTTTTATTTGCAAAGCACCATGAGCATCTCTTAGAGTTAAAAGTACGTATTACTTGATATACTCTTCTATTGGGTGTGTTATATCTCTTCACATGGTGGCTGCGCGTACACCACGAATCAGGGTTAGGGATTAGGGATTAGGGTTGTAACCTAATTTTGGGTAAACGAATTAGGGTTTTAGATGCTGCGAAATACCATATATTGTATTGTAAATGGTTGAGTAAACAAATAATGAAAGGAGTTGTGCGGCTCTAAGTTTTGCTGGTTTTTCCTGGTTAAGGGTTTCCAGGTGAAAATCTCTGTGTTATGCATGTGCCATTGTGTATTTTCTGTTAATGCTTAAGAATCTGTATGAGTCTTTACTACACTGTTAAGGTTTAAAACTTACATTTGGTATCAAAGCATTATTGGGTTCAGAGGGACGCCTTTGTTTCCAAGGGTTTGGCTCGATCTTGGATTTGTGATAAACCTGGTTTCAGTGGGAGCTTTGCAGCGGTGATTCTTTTGTTGAAAGAATGGCGAGCAGTTCTAGAATCGAGATTGAGAAATTTAACGGTCAGAGCTTTGAGCTATGGAAGCTCAAGATGGAAGATCTTCTGGTAGATAGAGAACAATGGATCGCAATAGATCCAGGTACCATGCCCATTGGTATGGTAAAAGAAGAATGGGATAAGCTGGAAATAAAAGCAAGGAGCACCATTCGCCTTTGCCTCTCAGATTCGGTGTTGGTGAACGTATTTGGAGAAGACACTGCAAAGAAGCTGTGGGATAAGCTGGGAAATTTGTACCAGTCAAAGTACCTGGTAAATAAGTTATTTCTTCGAAAGAAATTGTACCTTCTAAGGATGAATGAAGGAGACTCTGTGTCAGAGCATCTAAATGCCTTCAATACTCTAGTAAGTCAGTGGACATCTATTGGTATTACGATTACCGTTGATGAAAAATGTATTAGTTTGTTGTACTCTTTTCCAGATTCATGGGATAGTTTGGTTATAGCTATTGGGAGTAATGCAACCAACCTAAATTTTTATGATGTGGTTGCATCCCTGCTATCGGAGGAAATGAGGTGGAAATCCATGAACAGTTCAACCAGGGATGCCTTGTTTGTGAGAGGTCACTATGGAGACAAATCTAAAAATAAGTCTTCAGGTGGTAGATCTAAATCTAGAGGGAGATCTAAATCTCCAGGACCTTCTGTACGAAAATGTTGGAAGTGCGGTAAAGCTGGGCATTACAAGAAGGATTGTAAATCCAAAAATATTGATAAAAGAAAAGGATCTAATGATGCTCCATCCACAGATGGGAAATAATCTACATAGGAGGGAGGAGATGTGTACTTGGCATCCTCAAGTACACATGCAGAGCATGATTCGTGGTTGATTGACTCAGGTGCATCTTTTCATATGACTCCTCACGGGGAGTGGTTTTCTGAATATGAAAAGTATGATGGAGGTGATGTATTCCTCGGAGACAACTCGGTGGCGAAAATCATAGGTCGAGGAAAGATCAAGCTACTTCTCAAAGATGGAAGGGTTAGAACTCTTCCCGGGGTTCTGCACATTCCAAATCTGGCTAGAAACCTTATATCTGTAAGTAAAATGGATGATGCAGGTGTGAAAACTATATTTGAGAATAACACATGCAATATGGTTCAAGGATCAATGGTGTTGATGAGGGGAGTTCAGATTGGAACTCTATACAAGTTGTTGGGAAGCACCTTTAATAATGGATGTAATAGTACTATTGTTCCTGAGGGTAAAAATGAAGGAGACAGAGTCCTTACTGTTTCTAGAGAGAAGACAATGCTATGGCATCGAAGGTTGGGACATATTGGAGAGAAAGGTCTTCGACTATTACAAGGTAAAAGTATGGCTGAAGGCATGTCTGATTACACATTAGATTTTGATTTCTGTGAACATTGCTTATATGGTAAACATAATCGGGTAAGATTATCATATGGTGTTGTAAGAGCTAAAGGAATCTTAGAGTTAATACACAGTGATGTGTTTGGACCTATTCCTGTTCCATCACTAGGTAAATCTATGTATTATGTTTCATTCATAGATGATTTCTCAAAGAAAACATGGATTTATTTCCTGCGTAAGAAATATGAGGTTTTTAATAGATTCAAAGAATTTAAGCCTCTTGTAGAGAATCAAACTGAAAAGAAAATAAAAGTGCTAAGAATAGATAATGGTGGAGAATTATGTGGAAATGAATTTGAGGAGTTCTGTAAGACGTGTGGAATAGAAAGGCAAAAGACTACTCCATACACACCTCAACAGAATGGGGTTGCAGAAAGGATGAACATGACGTTAATGGAAAAGACAAGGAGTATGCTCAGTGGTGCAAGGCTAGCACAACAATTCTAGGTAGAAGCTGTTGACACTGCATGTTACTTGGTAAATAGGACACCCACATCAGTGTTGGTTGACAAGACACCTCATGAGGCTTGGATTGGTAAGAAACCCTCTCTCTCACATCTCAGAGTGTTTGGGTGTGATGCTTTTGTGCATGTTCCAAAGGAGAAAAGGATCAAGTTGGATAATAAAGCGGAAAAATGTATCTTCATTGGTTACAAGGATGGAGTGAAAGGCTACAAGCTGTGGAACCCAGTAAAAAGGAAAACAGTTTACAGTCGAGATGTGATCTTCAGAGAAGTTGAAAATACTTCCAATGATTGAAGATGTACCAAAGGAAAAGGATCCATAGAAACTACAGTTTGATATTAAGTATGAAAGAGGTGATTCATTTGAGGAACCAGATTCGTCTGAATCAGATGAAGAGGCAGATTCGTCTAAATCAGATGAAGAGGCAGAACCACAGACTTCGGTATTGAGGAGATCTGACTGAGTAAGAAGGAAAGATTAAAGGTATAGTCCACCTTATTTTTGTTCTAATTTTGTGTTATCTATTACTAATGATGATCCTAGAACTGCTAAAGAGGTAATGGATTTAGAAGATAGTAAACTATGGAAGAAGGCCATGATAGAAGAAATGGATGCCTTGGACAAAAATGAGGCATGGGATCTAGTTGAGTTGCCAGAAGGAAGAAAACTTGTTGGGAGCAAATGGGTATTCAAGAAGAAGTTAAATGCAGCAGGTAAAGTGGAGAAGTACAAGGCTCGACTAGTAGCGAAAGGTTATTCCCAAATTGAGGGCATCGATTTTGGTGAGATTTTCTCACTTGTTGCAAAATTGACTTCTATTAGATTTCTTTTATCTATTTCTGCTGCTTTTGATCTTGAAGTAGAGCAGATGGATGTGAAGATGACGTTCCTACATGGATATCTTAATGAAGAAATCTATATGAAGCAACCATAACAGTTTGTGGTGAAAGGTAGAAAGGAGCTTGTCTGTAAGCTGAAAAAGTCCCTCTATGGACTGAAACAATCTCCAAGAATGTGGTATCAAAAGTTTGATACTTATATACTGGGACTTGGTTTCTCAAGAAGCAAAGCTGATCACTGTGTTTATTTCAAACTAATTGGTGATCATTTTATTTATGTGATATTGTATGTTGATGATATGTTGCTAATTGGAAACAACAAGGAAATCATCAAGGATGTCAAAAATCAGTTGTCATCTGAATTTGACATGAAAGATCATGGTGCTGCAAATTTTATTTTGGGCATGGAAATAAAAAGAGATCGAGAAAACAAGAAACTCTGGTTGAATCAGAGGAAATATGTTGAGACAATATTGAAGAGGTCTAATATGCAGGAAAGCAAACCAGTGAAGGTGCCCATTCCTGTAGGTGTAAGGTTATCTGCAGAACAGTGTCCCACGACACAAGAAGAGGTAGAGGACATGTCTCATGTTCCCTATGCTAGTGCTGTTGGCAGTTTGATGTATGCTATGGTCTGTACTAGACCAGATATAGCCCATGCAGTGGGAGTTTTGAGCAGATATATGTCAAAACCAGGAAAGGAACATTGGACTGCAGTAAAGAGGGTCTTCAGGTATTTGCGTGGCATTACAGATTCTGCAATATGCTACCAAGGAAGACCCATACTAAACAAAGAGATATATATACAAGGATTTGTTGATGCTGACTGGGCTGGAGATCTTGATCATAGAAGATCTACAAGTGGCTACGTTTTTAATCTATTTGGAGGAGCAATCAATTATATGAGTAGAAGACAAGCTGTAGTTGCACTCTCAACTACATAAGCTGAATACATGGTAGCTACCCATGCAAGTAAGGAAGCTGTATGGTTGCAAAGGTTGTGTTCAGAATGCAGTGAAGATAGGCTATGATAGCTGAAGTGCAATCTTTATGGCAAAGAACCCTGCTTATCACTCAAAGACAAAGCACATTGATGTGCAGTACCATTTCGTCAGAGACATGGTTGAACAACACAAAGTGTTGCTAGAGAAAGTTGATACTTTGGAAAATGTTGCAGACTCTTTGACAAAGTTCGTGAGTACTTAGAAGTTCTCTTGGTGTAAAGAGAACATGGGCATTGCTTCCCTGAACTGTTGAAGTCATAAATTTCTCCTATATGTGAAGAGAACAACAAGTGGGAGAATGTTGGGTGTGTTATATCTCTTCACATGGTGGCTACGCATACACCACGATCCCCTCCCCAACAGTGATTCGGCTGCGCTGGGCGCGGCCAGAGGGGGGGGTAGCCCACTAGCCCCCCCCCTTCATTTTGGGTTGTTTTTTCTTTTTTTTCAATTTCATCCCATTGTATTCTATCTAATCCTAGTAAAGGGATTAGGGTTGTAACCTAATTTTGGGTAAACGAATTAGGGTTTTAGATGCTGCGAAATACCATATATTGTATTGTAAATGGTTGAGTAAACAAATAATGAAAGGAGTTGTGCGGCTCTAAGTTTAGCTGGTTTTTCCCGGTTAAGGGTTTTCAGGTGAAAATCTCGGTGTTATGTGTGTGCCATTGTGTATTTTATGTTAATGCTTAAGAATCTGTATGAGTCTTTAGTACACTGTTAAGGTTTAAAACTTACATCTTCTAGTTAATTTTCCGATAATCAATTCGATTTCATCACATGTGTTTGCACCACTAGCAAACACTAAGAGACCTAAAGAATCTTCTGATCCTCGTATTCTCTTCACCTCGCACTACATGTGAGCTTGGTGAATCAGAAAGGTAGGGATTATGAAATACCTTTCTTATACTCCCTAAGTGAAATTCAAACCCCTTGAAAACAAATTTGTAATTGTCCAACCAACTAAAATCCTCCACAGGAGGTCAAAAAACAATATTTTAGTTAGGTAGGATTGATTGGGCTAGGAATCCATTAATGCCCACCAATCTAGTTTCATTAGCAATATTTTTGAAACATAGCATTGTTGTCTCATAGGGTACTTAAAAAATCCTACTATAAGCAAGTGTTAAAAGAAAACCCGGATCAGAAGTGCGCTGTGACCAAGGAGGTGAAAGCCGAGGTATAGCTTCCCTGCTCTCCCCTACAAGCCACTCAACTTGTTGTAGGGAGATGACATTATACCGTGTAGGCCAAACCATTGATCCACACTTGACGCAAGGTATCATAGTGGCCCAAATTAGGATATCACCAAGGAGCAATTGTGAGTGCAATTGACTCCTGAAGTTAGCTATTTCCTTTGGGAGGTGTTGCCAAGTCTTCTTAATTGGAACATTGGCCCCATTGTGGATAGAACTAGCTCTTTGTTACCTCCACTAGTCAATTGGTGAGTGGATACCATAATCACCATCAATTGTGATTTTGGGAGGCCTTGTTCCATATAAGAGGAAGGCCATTAGGTCTTCTTAGGGAATTTACATTTATTTTATTTTTAACTACAAGTCTACTAACTCGTAAGTAAAAAGAACCTACATGTGGGAACTCATGCACTAAAATCGATTTTGCACATATCACTCACTTACTGTACCATATTTGCATATGTTGTGGTTGGCATATTTTTGCATTTGTTCAATTGCGTTTAATTCCACCATCACTCTCATTTGACACAAATCCTTCACCATTGAGGAACCAAACCACATCATGATACAGTCTCGACAACTACAAGGCCTATCTCCTCTCTCAAGGGGTGTTTTGAGACCTTCTTCCTATGGTTCACAAGGAAGTTACTCTAGTTGGGGCCGTTCCTAGGCCACATTGATAGGATCATTTGGTTGAGGCCAAGACTTGATAGGTGCATTTTCTCCTCTCAAAGAAACTATTAATTACACCACTTCTTCCCCCATCGGAAGAGGTACCCCATTGGATTCTCCCCTTGGATATCCCTTTGACCCTTCTTCTCTCGTAGGAGGTCAACTATTATTTACAACACCACCTATCTCTCCCCCTCGTGGTAACCAAATCCCACACACAATGGAAAGACCAACTGTCCCTACCTTGCCATTCATGGCTACTTTAAATCTCCCTAATTTGGAAAAACTAATCAATGATCCCATAGCTCATGATCCGACATGGTCGGCTATGCCAGATAAAATTCCCTCTGATATCCCAAAATTCGAAGGGAAGCAAGGAGACAATCCCGCCAACCATGTCATGTCTTTCCACTTATAGTGTTCATCTGACGACATTGTGGATGATCTTGTGAGGCTTCACCTCTTTCAGTGTACTCTCACCGGCACAACATCCAAATGGTATGTCAACCTAGTAAGCACAAAACATGCCACATTCGCAACATTGGCCATTGCGTTTCTCACTTACTTCCAGCTTCCGATTCGACATGAACTTGGAATCTAAATTCTCATAGAGTTTTTACAAAAGACATCCACCCACATCGCGGACCACATCCATGAGCGGCGTAGGCATTGCACAATGTGCAAGATCGATATACAACCACCCTTTTTGTTGGATTGGTTCATCAAATCACTTCAACCCACCATAGAAAAAGATGTCACCACCTCCATGCCTCAAAGCAAGGAGGAGGCTTTTCTCAAAGCCCAACATTTCGATCTCATTTATGCATAATCCAACTATCTTTACACTATCCTTCTTGATGCCCCTTAGCATCGATCATTGGATCCTACACCTTCGGACTTTTCACATTTGGAGGATGGGATTATTGGGTCCATTTCCCATTTAGGAAAGGTTCTTCCTACCATTGTGGTGCCATTTAACATGGCATCGCAATACCCATCCATGCCTCCTGTATCGTTACCCCCTACACTAATACCAACCCCATTAGTTGTTCAATTACAGTACGGACCATATAGTCCTACTTACCCAAACATTATCCAAGTAACAACAGTTCCTACACCACCAATGGCACAAGTTGTTCCTACGTCCACGTCTTAAGGAATGCAAGCCACATTTATCCCACCCCCGGGATATAACCCTTATTATCCTTTCCAATGCCTAACTAGTCAACAACCGACCCCCCATATGGGGGTAAACTTAGTCCAACCCTCTTATGTTCAATAGGCCCAACAATTCAATCAATTGAACACATCCAACCCCCAGAATCCACAGAATCAGGGGAAGAAGAAAGGGAAGAACAAATAAAACCAATAGTTGGGGCAGGGGGGAAATCCCCCATCCTAGTAAAACTAGAATACATGTAATCAAAACACGGGGGCTAATAATCCCCCCAAACAAGGGAAGATTCCCAACCTAAGGACCAATTACTGCTGCTCCATTTGCGGCGATTATGGTCATTACACACATCATTGTCCTCTTATCCTCGACTGCCAGTAGTTAGTGGAAGATAAAAAGAAGACAGTGATGAAACCTCCTCAGGTGTCAAACCTTCCCAAACCGCAAACTGCCGTGTTACAACAACCCTTTGTGAATCAAGGGGCAATTACATAACAACAAGACCTTCGCCCCCCCGACGATGGCTCTTTCCAAAATATATACACGTTGGATATAAATCTCTAGACACGAGCCAAGGGTTATGATGAGACTTCCACCCCCCAAGTGGAAGACGTTCCTATCCCCTCGGGGGGGCCTATACAAATACCATGCCCGAATATCGAACAAATCCCGTGGATTCTGAAAGTTCCACTTCGGCGTACCCCTAATAACGCTCACATGAAATCCACCCACAATTACAGTATTGTGGATGACTTAGCTCAATCCCATGCATCCATTTCCACGTTAGAAGTGTTTCATTGTTTCCCAACACAAAAAAAGACGTTACTCAATGCACTCAACGCCGTCGACCCTTCAGACTCACACTTCATGACCTTTGATCTCAACAAAGGTGATTCGCGGCTACCATTGTTAGTCGCATTTCAAGTTCTAGTCACTGTGAAGAACGTCATGTCCCATCAATACATCATCGATGAAGGCACATCCACTTGCATTATGTCTACAAAAGTATGGAAACATTTAGGGTCACCAGAGTTGGTCCCCTCATCTATCGCTCTTCGCGCATATGATGGGAGACCATCCCAACCAAGAGGATTGTACCAGAATGTCCCCATTGAATTGGGGGGAAAGATGGTTATGATCGATATTGAAGTAGTAGATGCTTAACTCGACTACAACATCCTCTTGGGGTGTAGTTACCTGTACGCCATGAAGGCAGTCACCTCCTCGGTCTTCTGTATCATGATGTTTAACTTGAATGGGAAGGTAGTTACCCTCGACCATCTTAACTACTATGACCCCAACACCACAAGCAATCCCGACAGTGTCCTATTGATTGTACTAAGCGACACTCAACCATATGTGGACATTTCCCCTGGTATGTACAAGGACTCCACTTTGTTAGGAGTATATTCAGGACCACCACCTAATATCCCTAAATCGACTGATGGCCTATTGTGCACAATTTTCACCAATGAAAATAGAGTTGCCTCCACCTCGACACCATCATCGGTACCACCGCTGAGTCATGGCATTGAACAAACGTTGAGTCCATCGATCCATCGATCTTCCGAATCCACATTCTGGTACCCTCCCATGGGTGTACAAGGGACATCGATTATGTCTTAGTTAACTCTACCTAGGCTCACTTTGGGTATCTCGGTATGGTACCTTACACCACCCTACCCAGATATGGCTTCCAAACCAGTCGCTCACTATGATTTTGTCCCTGTTTCGACTGCTACGCCTGTAAGGCTTGTAACCCCATCAGTTACGACAACCTAACCTATGACATCCACAACTAAACCACAACCGGTTGTCACAAAGATGAACAATGGGGGCACCAAACAAATGAAGTTGAAAGGTCCCCCATTATCCAATCTGATATCCAATTCATAAGAAACCGCTATGCCTAAATCAGGGGGCATCAACCAACAAGTGTTGAAATCCCCAGTTATGATCAATACTCCCACTCAAAGGGTCATGCTGTCGTGTTCTCTTTGCGGGAAACAAAGCCACACTACCAACTTATGCCCTACTTTTCTAGAGCTATGGAATTTTCTTAACACCCCTGTTAGCATAACACATGCTCCACCAATGGTAAAAGGGGGCACATCTCCATCGTCCACATCTAAATCCAAGACATTGTGTACGAATCACACATGTGCCATATGTTGTTAGTATGGACATTATGCACACCATTTCCCAGACCTCCCTCACTATCGGGAGGCCTTGGAAACCATTCACCTCACCCAACCCATGGAAGATACCTCAACTCCCTCATCACCAAAGGAGGCTCCTACTAATATAGTTACTACGGTTACCCCGACCAATCCCTCCCCATAGTGGGTTGATTCCATACCCGGCCAACAATTTCCATGGCACCCACAAAGTTTGACCATTGTCTTAAACCATACTAACTCCACTCAACCGTGTCGCTCATGGAACTTAATGTCTCACCATTCATTCCAATGTCCTCTTGTCACCACATTTCGCACTTTGTTTGCAACCCAAATTCGATTAGCCGATAATCTCACCCCTTGTGGGACCACCCTTCTTACAGTAATCGAGGAGAATACTGAACCAATAGAGTACAATGTTGACAACAACACCTCACATCAGTTAGATACCTCGATAGATCTTGATCCCCATCATCAATTTCCCATGAAGCACTAGATCCCTTAATATTTCCCCAAGAGGAGGTTCTAGCACCCAACCCAAGTACCCCTCCATATCTCGACATCCTGCACCTTGATTTAATCTCTCTTCCAACCAAGAATGAATATCCTTGTTCCTTAGATGAAGACATGCTAGAAGATTATGTATTCACAACCGATGAAGAGATAAGCAAAGCTATGAACACCACTGAACCTCCATGGGACACTTTCCATCATAGGTCCTCAACGGCCAATAGGAAAGCTCCGCACACATTTCCCATTGAACAACAATATACAATTGAGTCAAAATATTTTCTACCCCCTAGTAATATTGATTGGTTTAAGGATCCTATTCCTACCCCTGATGCATCTGGCGATGACAATATTTCCAATATCTACCCTATCATCAAAGTTAATATATCCACCACACCAGGAGTCGTAAAAAAAATCACCATCGGGGCTTCCTGCTCACCACAGGAAACCACTGATTTTACCACTCTCTTCAAAGAATTACACGACGTATTTGCATAGTCCTACGAAGAAATTCCAGGTCTTGACCCTGCAATTTTCAAATATCATATTGACACTTGGCCTTACGGCATCCCCGTTCGACAAAAACAACACCCGGTACACCCCTCTAAGACCCCTGTAGTCAAATCTGAGATCGAGAAACTCTTATAAGAAGGATTTATTTTTCCCATTGCTTACACCTCATGGGTGTCTAACCCTGTCCTGGTTAACAAAAAATAGGGAACCATTCGTGTCTGCATATATTTTAAGGACCTCAATATATCCTGCCCTTAGGACAACTTTCCAACACCATTCATCGACCAAATTGTTGACTTGTGTGCCGGTAGAGAAATGTTGTCCTTTATGGATGGCTTTTCCGTATACAACTAGATACGCATCCGCCCCCAATATTAGTATACAACTTCATTTACCACACCATGGGGCACATTCGCATACAAAGTTATGCCCTTCAGTCTCAAGAATGTCGGGGCCACTTTCTAGTGTGCCATGGAATACGTCTTTAATGATGTGGCTCATATCATCCTTGCCTTTCTAGTTGACCTTACAACCAAATCCAAAAAATGTTGTGACCACCTTCGAGACCTTCATACCATATTCACACGATCTCGCAAGTATAATATACGCTTAAAGCCCCTTAAGTGTATATCATGTGTCACCATTGGTTGCCTCTTAGGATTCATTATCTCCAAAGACGACATTGACCATCGATCCCTCAAAGGTTCAAGCCATCTTGGAATTAATGCCCCCACAAAATGATGCCAGTTGTAGAGTGTCCAAGGTAAGTCCAAATTTAAATGTCGTTTTGTTCTCTATTATGCCACTTAGGCTCATGGATTTTTATGACTCCTCAAAAAATATCTCCCATTTAAGTGGGATGACTATGCCCAAACCACACTTGATGCCCTTAAACAAGCATTGTCATCATCCCCCCTTATATCTCCTCCAGACTTTGACAAAGATTATATTTTATATATATATATGTGTCATATTTCGCTGTGGCCAGTGTACTAGTCCAAGCTACGAAGGATCACCAAGAATATGTCATCTATAATGTCAGAAAAACCCTCGCCATACCTGCACTCAACTTTAGTCATGATGAGAAGCTCGTGCTCACAGTCATCCTCTCGGTACAAAAGCTACACCACTATGTTTTTCTCTGGAAAACAACCGTGGTCATTGATTCCAACCCCATGCAATACATACTTAGCCAAAGGCTTATCAATAGTAAGTTTGCACATTGGATCATTATCTTACAAGAATTTGACCTCAAATTTGTTATCCTTAATAGCAAGAAAGCCATGGCCTTGGCCGAAGTCATTACAGACCTTCCATTTACCACCACATGCGAATTTGTCAAGGACCAGTTACTCAATGAGCACCTCTTTCTCATCACAGTCGATGACCCTTGGTACGACGATATTATCCTTTATCTCTGCACCCAAAAGTTCGCTTCCTACTTACCCCGTGATGATCGCCGCAAAATCCATCACCAAGCACCGAGATACATCCTCGTCAGAGATGTCCTATATCGTCGTGATATCAACACTATCCTACGACGATGTCTAACACATGAAGAGGCCGAACAAGTTCTCAATGATTTCCATAACGACGTGTGTGGAGGCCACCTCTCCGGACTAACCACCGCCCAAAAAATATTATGAGCTGGGTATTTTTGGCCCTCTGTATTCAAAGATTGTGTCTAGGTTTTCAAACAATGTGCGAATTGTCAGGTCTTTTCTTAGAAAACACAGTCCCCCCCTGCACTTCTCCATATAGTCATCACCGCTGGCCCATTTTGCAAATGGGAAATTGATTTTATGGAATTCCTCCCCGCTTGGGCCCAATTTCATCACCATATAATTGTTGTTATGGATGACTTCACCAAATGGGACGAAGTGATTCCCACATTTGATTGTAAATGAGCGATCGCAACATGGTTCTTCTTCAACCACATCATCTCTCGCTTTGGCGTTCCTAAAAAACTTGTCTCCGATAATGGAAGACACTTCTGTGATGAAATGTTTGAATAATTGTCGTGGCTATTAGGATTTAAACACGAATTTTCAACTGCTTACTACCCTCAGGAAAATGGCCAGGTTGAAGCTGTCAACAAAATTTTCAAAACTATGCTCCAATGTACAATGGATAAAAAAAAACTAGCTGGCACCACATGCTCTTTCCTTCCCTTTGGGATTACTGTACTTCGGTCAAGACTGCCATAGGTTTTACCCCATTCCACCTTGTCCATGGTGTAAATTCGTCCTCCCAATCGAGTGTCAAATCTCTACCCTTGAATCTACTACCGAGTTGCTGCCTGATACCCTTGCAATGGAGCAACCCTTATTTTCCTTACAACACATCGATGAAGAACGAAGTGACTCCCTTCAACAAAATGAAGCCAGGAAAGTTCACTCCAAGGAACATTACGATCGATAAGTGCGACCACATATCTTCAACGAATGCAACTTTGTTCTCTTATTTAACACTAAGAAAGACATAAACTAAGACCTGGTAAATTTGTATCTAAATGGACATGCCCTTTTGTCGTTAAGAATTGTCTCGCAAAAGGAGCCTATACCTTAACCGAACCTGAAGGTATCACCCTCAACCACTTGTTCAATGGGTTGTACCTCAAACGGTTCTATATACATCAGTACCCCTTAGGTATGCCTTGTTTTGGTTATAAGGTTTCTGCATTGTCAATACCTTGGTCATGTTCTTTACTACCCTTGGGTATGTGCATCGTATGCGCAGGATCTTGACTAAGACAAATTTGCAACCCTTGTTTTTATAAGAACAAGTCTCCATGCTTCATCAAAATGGCACAAATTTCCCTACCATGGGTATCATTCCGTAACTGACATCCATACACTATTTCCCCCACGGTTATAATGCATCTACCAGTATTCTCACTGATATACACAGGGCCCTAATTTCCAGTCTTGATGTGCCATCAACGTCATAATTGGGAATAGCATGTACCCCTATTGGTGTGTGCACCATTTCCATCCCAGTCATCAATTGACACCCATGATGTCGACCCCCCACAAGTCCGAAGAATCTGATTCAGTTTGAAAAGATCGCCCCTTAGCATATCATTTTGTAATTGCGCATTTACTCCACCAAGTAGACATCATCAGATTCTTTGACAAATGTTACAATACAGAGTCACAAATCCTCCTCATACCTCCATGAGCACTTTTACTTTCCGCAATCTTCCTCGTATCATCACCCCTGTAAAGACACCTATGGGTCCCCAACCCTCTGAAGTAATCAGTTCTATTCAGATATCCTGCATGCATTTACTGCATGGCATGGTTTCATGGGGCACCTGTCTTTGCGTCTACAAGTTAACCTCTACTTCATATTGGAAAGAGTCCCCCGATCCATTCAAAATCGCGGGGACTCCTCTCATCATCAAATTGGTCCCCTGACACACCCAAAACTGTGGGGACTCCACCAATATTCTTTATGTACAAATAAGTTCCCTCATCACCTTACATTGCAGGAACACCATATTATTTTTGCAGCAACCCATGGTTTCCTTTGATCGATGTATTTGAGTCTCCACATCCTCAACAGTTTTTCTTTTTCCAGACACGATTACTCCCCATTTTGTGTCTCCATCAAATCCCTTTCATTTTGTAGTTTGTCTCCCTCCGTTTCAACCTATACCGTTCCGAATGGAAAGCTTCCATCCCCACTCCACATGTTTACATCGATCAAAGGAAGTTATGAGCCCCACGCTTATCAACCAGTCTTGTGTTAGGCCTGTCCATCCCTCAGTTGGTTACAATATGATCTTGGTTTTCAAGGTAAGATTCCCATCTTATCATGTGCTTCATCTCTGGTTGACGTGAAAACACTACATTTTGAGAGTTGCGGTAGTTGTAGTTGTACCTTGGGATCCCTTTTAATCAATATAAGGGATCGCCTTGAACTTAGTAGGGAGAGTCAGTAGTGCTCCCTAACTAAGTGTTTTCCGCTATGCTCGACGTCAACACATCATGCATCGGGGGAAAACGTACTTTTGAAGGTAGCATTGTTAAAATTTGCAAATCATGATCTCAGTCCATCTGACATACCTATGCTCTCAGGAAGCTTCACACACCATACCAATCCCCCACCCCCGTGGATTTATCATGATCATTCGTAGTACCGCTTCTTCAACAATCCGTAGCAATTCCTGGGTTCTTTACTTAAACATGGCTTGAAGCCGACTTCATCCATGCCCCAATAGTATAATCGAGTGACACCCTTTTTGTCCTCTATTATTGTAATCACTTTGACATCATTTCACGAGCATGGGTATGCCCACCTCGTTTGTATAAAAACACATTATTTATTACATCTCCAATGGTCGTCACTAGCAATCTCCCCCCATGGGAGGACTCTATTTGTCCACATATGCTTCATCCTACAGAACATGAGAGAAACAACAAAAAACATGATGCATTATCGACTCTACAGTACCCTCTGAACCTCATACATTAGGTGGCATCTGTTAATGCCTAAATGTAGCACACATGCGACATTTTGATGATTCTTCCAGTAAGGCGTCAACAACATAAATAATGCATCTCACCTCAAGCATCCTCAATAGAACCAAAAGACAACATGAGTCCAAAAAGTGCCAAAAATCAGTCAAAAGAAGGGGTAGTGCGACTAATACACAATTAACTCACGCTATAGTGCAGGTTACCATAAAAATGCCCACGCTACACCCGCTCGGATATTCCTTCGATAGTCGCGCTATTGTCAAAATAGAGGGATCAAAAACTTCCTATGGCGCATTGAAGGCTCCATCACCTCCATGAACCCAAATTCGACCCCTCACACACTTGGGGGCATTTAATATCCCCCTTGGTGTACTTGGTAACTAGTTCATGGAGGATATGAGTTCACATTTGGATCTAGTTGTTTGTTGAACACTTCTTGGCCTATAAAAGGAAGCCATTGGCATGCATTTTGTAGAGAGAAATCAAGAGCAAGGTTATGCTATTGGATTTGAGTTGGAGCTTCCTCATAGCCCACCCCTTCCTATCATTGTAAGCATTCCCAAGCTCCCTTGTCACCTTCCTTCAAGAGGCAAGAGTTTCTCTCCATTGTTCCACCATTGACTTAGCATTTAGTTTGGACATAAAGGCCTCCATAAGGGATATTGTTGGCTTCCCTTGAATCCCATACCTCCTAGGTGTTGTACATCTTGACCATTGGGAAATACAAAAGTGGTTTGGCATATCTTGGATTGTTATTGGAGTTTTCATTATCCCCCCATCTCTTTTATTTTGTATTTTTCCATATTTCTTGGTTTTTATGTGAATTACACCAACAATTTATTGTAGGATCACTTGGAGGATACCAATCGACACAACCACACAGGGGCTCCAAGGACCGAGGCCTTGCTGCAGCCTACAAGGCCTAGGCCCTTACCAATTGGAAGAGTGCACTTGTGCAATTTTTTCCACAACAGACTCCTTCATCCTAGGTGAATACAACCACCTGTGCGGGGTCTATGTGGTAAAAAAAGGTGCCCAGGTTCCTTGCTTTTAACCAGTGAGGGTCTCCAACTAGAGTGCACCGCACAACAACTCAATAAGAAGGGAGATGATGCATAAAAAGGGGTCTCAACACAACCTCAACTACAATGCATGAGGGCTCACCTCACTTGCCAACAAAAAAATGAGAGGACTCACTAAGTGGAGGTTACACCATTGCATATCCATTTCACTTGTGAGTGGGAATCATCATGCAAAAGATAGGGCTACACACCTTTGATGGTGGAAAAGATTGATATGTAGAGGGAGATAAAATAACTCTCGGTTAAAGATGGGAGAAGAACCCTAGCAATTTTCTCATCCCATATGAGATGATCTCTATCACACCACCAATGAGTTTCATCATGCATGGATCACTAAATAGTGCCACAATAGAGGTAAGGCTTCTATGTACAATGGAACTCTCACAATTGTTGGTGGAAAGGGCTAAGCGACTGCTCTAATACCAAATGAGAGGAGGGCCCAACATAGCAATGCATGCAAATGGCCCAAGAACAACAACCTTTTTGATTAACCAAAGAAAAATTTATACATGGAAAATTTTGGTTGCAGGAAAGCACAATGCACAATGAGATGCTCAGAATTTCTCACCGGGGTTTTTGACCCATTGGCCATTTATGAGATTGATTTTATAAATCATTGATGGGTCCACTTATGCCAATGACTCCATCCTCTCATCGATTTGCTTAAACCATGGATGGATGCACTGTGCATAAAATGCTGCCATGTTGCAATCAAAATTCAATTCTATGGATGGGTTAATCAATGCGATGTCCTTCATGAGTTAAATACAAATTGCGGTCGGACATATATGCATTTAAATGAAGATACACTTGGAAATTAATTCCAACAAAATGTAGTACTTTCATTCTCTAATTTTATCGTATTTAATAAGACATTTATCCATCTATTTCTCATGAATTATTTCTATATAAAACAAGGTAAATTATAAAGAAGAAATGTGTCGAATTGGTTGACCTAAAAAACATGAAAGACAAACAACACTTGTTGATGCATTTAAATTGAATTGACATGATACAAATATTGATTTTGAGCCCGAGATTAATATTGAGGAAGAAGGTCCTCCATAAAAGAAAGGAAAATCAATAGCTCCTAAAAGGTCATTCAAATATGGATGGAACTTAATACACAAATGAGCATATCCTATAATATATCCAAATGGAGAAGAGCGCATCGAGTGTGCATGGTGTGTCAAATTCAAAGGAGATACACCATATGCAAGGGAGTGTAGTAGTACAATCCAATTAAGTGGATTAAATGGTCATGCTATTTCTAAGGCTCATAAGTGTTCAATTCAACTATTGGAGAGTGAATTAAGGCAATAATGTTTACCCATCACCAAATATGTTGAGTTCATGGTAGATGTTGAGAAATCTAGAATAATCAGTGTCATGGAAATCATGTACTTTGTTGCTATCAAAGATTTACCTTTGAAGTAAATAAATACTTATGTGACTTGCATAGGTATAAGGGAACACCTAATATTCCATTAACCAATGAGTATTCTAATTCATACACTAATATCACATCATGACAAGAGTTTTTACTTGCAACAAAAGAGGTTATTGGAAAAAACTAAAGGCAAAAATTTTCTTGAGTCCATTTTATTCTATTTTGGTGGATGAAAGCATATATACAATAATGGAAAACACCTCATTATATATATTACATATCTAATGGGTGAAGGAAGAGGACCACTTGCAAAAGAGTTTATTTCTCTTTTGAAAATCAAGGATAGTACGACGCAATCAATGTATGAATCCCTATTAGGATTATTATTTGAAAATGGATTTATCAAAATATAAAATGCTGGGATTTGGGTCAGATGGAGCTTTGTCTATGAGAGGAATTTGTGAAGGTTTAGATCATAAGAGGCTTCGTGAAGTTCCCCATTTGTTGTGTATTCATTGTGTAGCACATCATGATTCATTAGTTATAATAGATTCTTCAAATTATTTTACCGAGTTTAATTATATTGATAAGGTTTCCAACAAAGCATATCCTTGGTTGGAAAAATTTGAAAAGAGACATGGAGAACTTACCAGTTTAATGGACATATTTCAAATTGATAACATGTACTTCAAATTTATCAAATCCGATGGTTTTCTAGGGGATAGGTGATGAACATGCTTGTCAAAATTATGCCAACATTATTACAAGAATGGAAACATGATGACAAAAAAGTGTATGAAATGGGAACAATAATTCAAGTTCAATTTTGTATTCATATGTTGGCGGATGTTCTAATTGAATTAAATAACTTAAGTCAGTGATTTCAAGAGGAACATATTAATATAACATCTATTGGTATGCAATTATTTGTGCTTATTGAACTTCTTCACATAAGATTCTTGCAAGATATGTTTGAAGCAGGTTCTCAACATGTTTCATATTTCTTGAAGAAAATGGAAGATGGAAAATTGGATTTTATTGAAGATACAGGTTCTTCACATGTGTGTTTGCTAAGATTTGAACCTATACCTAATTTTCTTGGGTTAGACAACGTGGAAGATTGTATTCACTTGGGCAAAAAATTTGTCCAAGAGTTGATTGATTGTGTCAATTACAGGTTTATATATTTTCCTATATTCAATGCAACAAAACTATTTAGTCTTCATTCATACTTTGAAGAAGAGAATGAGAGATACCATGAAACAAAACGATGGCTGAGATGCCTATGTGATTTTTTATTATATTGGAGACTCGCTAATAATTGATACAGAAAAATGTGAAGGTGAAATGGAAAGTTTGCATCGGGCATATCCAAAGAAAAACATGATTGGAGCATGGCAACAATGTGGAGGAGAACCTGAGTGGTGTGAATCCTATTCAAATTTAATGAAACTGTGGAAAATTGTTCTTACTCTTCATGCTAGCACTGCTAGTTGTGAAAGAGGATTATTTAAGTTGACGCATAAAAAATTATGATAGATCTAGACCTTCTCTAGAAACATTAGAAACAATAATGTTTTTATCTTTATCAACACCTCAAGAAATGCATGAAGTATATTGGAATGCAATTTATGAATCTTGGACAAGAATGAAGACAAGAAGACCTCTTTTACTAGGTGGAAGAAATTAAGATGTAATAATATTTTATTCAATTTTGTAATGTCCAATATTTTGAATAATATATTTAAAGATGTATTTTATGTGATTATGTAAAAAAATATTAGTTAACAAAAATTAAAGTTAGGTCATGGAAAGGGGGTTATGCTTTGATGATTATAAGTTAAAAGTTAATTTTTTTGCAATTAATGTGGTTTGGTTATTGTTTTCTATATGGAATTTTAAATCATTTTTCATTTTCACATGAAAATAATATTTATTTTATCTTGTGAACATAGAAGTGTTATTAATATGTTAACCATTCAAATTGAAATATAACCTTTCCCTTCAATTTTTATCACGGATAGCAACTTTATGATTAGAAGCAGGGATTGAAATTGAAGTCATCGGTACCCGTCAAGACCCTGCAAACCTGTCATAGAAAGGTAAATTATATTTTTCCATGCAAATAGAATTTAAAATATAATTTTACTTGTCAAATTTAAAATAAATATTATTTTTTATTTTTTTTCTTTGAAAAACAAAGAAGAGTTTACTATAATATAATATATGATACTTTTCATTATTCTTATAAGATTTTTATCTACACCATAGAAGAATGTAACTATTCTTTCAAAAAGATATTTTTTTAAAAAGATTGTAATTATTTAAAAAAAATAAAATACATGTTTTTAAATAAACTCTTGTTAACCATACTTGCATTCCTATGTTACTATTATTGCATGCATGCAATTTATTCTTTCTTGTATGGACTCCTAGCTGAGTAGCCACTCACCCAACAAGCACAAGAGCATTGTAGTGATCTCGGTAGGCTCAAGGGGATTGGAGTTCAAGTACGTCAGCACAGTAAATGCATTCCTTTGATATTATTTTGTGATCCTTTATATTATTTTGTGATATTTTAAATTATTATTGTACATTTTTTAAAATAAAATTTAATTATTTACTTGTTTTGATTCCTCGCCTAGCACATGAGCATTGCACCTTATTATTTTAGTGATATGTCTCAACTTGAGGGGATTGGAATTCAAGTAACTTCACTTGGATTGGCTTTGCAAACCACTACGTGAGCCTGGTAAATGCAAATATAACTTATTTATATTTTTTATAAAATGTGGCATCCTACAAAGAGAACTTATCAATTTTTCTCCATCTATTTGTGACTATTAATGCCAAAAACGAAACGACATAAGTTATGCCCAAATAAATTGATATCATAAAATGAAACTGCATAAGTTATTCATAAATAAATTGACAACATAAAATTATGTTAGTGGTTTTCTGTGTGTATGTTCTATGTTCTGGAAATGGTTTTGTTTCAGATAAATTTATATTTTTAAAAATATTTTGTAAGTAGTTTTTTTAAAATAATAACGACAATTTATTAAAAGAATATATATCAATTTTTATAAATTTAATCGATTTTTGTTATAAATTTAATCGATTTTTGTTATTCTTTGTGTTTTTTATTTATATATATAATAAAAAATTAAAATATGATATTTTTTTGATATAATTGTTTTTTTTTTAATTTAATATATTAATAGTTTTTAAATGTGTATGTTTTTTCTTTAAATTTTATATATTAATAAATTTTGAAATGTTTATCTTTTAAATTTTATATATTAATAAAAAAATTTAGATGTTTCTAATATTAACATGTATATTATATATATTTTTTTGAAGTATGAAAGGCTATTCAAAACATAAGGACACTTCTAAAATATCGACCTTATATATTAGAGACAACCAAGCTTCAAATGAGTCTTCAAGATATAAACTAATTATGAAAATCAGTCCAAAAAATCTGTAAGAATTAGAAAACTTGTTAAGAACCCTTGGATGCCACCTCATCTCGTAGGATCTCTTCAAAATCCAGAACGCCTTCATCTAATGAGAGACTCTTTTGAAATACTGTTAGCCTTGAATTTATATTCCTTGTAAACATAAGAAAACTGAACATCAGTAAAACCTTCTTGTAAAGCTCAGATTCTCCTCTACCACCAACCCAAATTGAGAACATTAAGTACTGATTTCCCACTCACTCAGTCAAGGATAATTTTAGAATCACCACAAATTGGAAAATTAAGGACTCCTTTAGTGGTAGAAAAATAGAAAACCCCCCACAATGCTATAAGATCTTCTTGAGTGTTAGTACCAACACCACCTCCCAATTTCAAGAGAAACATATGATAAAAAAAAAATAAAGACACATCCCTACTCCACAAGATCCCTAAACTCCTTGGCATGCACCATCAAAGAACCCAATAGGATACCTATTGGATCTACTAGGAGGGATGACTATCCTTTTCTTATGGGATCTTTATTCACTTGAGCTATTTTTAAAATAACCTAAAACTGCTTGCACCACTGAATAGACATTGGGATTATAACCTTCAAATAAAACTTTGTGCTTATTTAACTAAATTTTCCATCAAACATAAATGGGCAATTCCTTGAAGGAACTGAAAGAACAAGCATTAAGCCAAGATTCCTAGCTATACTCGTATGAAAAGTTACCCAATGACTAGGATATTGAGGAACAATTTTTAGTTCCTTCGACGCCAATTTATAAAATTTACAATGTACAAACAAATGAGTAACAACATCATAGTCCTGCATACATAATTACAGACTTTCAGTTTGAATCCCCCTCTCTTCAAATAATTGTCCCATGTTAATATTTTATTTGTTGATAATGGCTAGATAAATATTTTCTATTTAAGGAACAATTCCATTTACACACTATAGATGACCAGCAACGACATATGTACGAGATATCGAAGAATTAATAGCTTCATAAGTAAGTTTTGTAGTTACCTGTCCATTTACAACATTCCAATTCCAAACCAATTGATCCTCATCATTCGATAAAAATACCCCAAAATAAGTTAACCCCTGTAAAAATAAGTCCCATTCCTCAACTAAATCCCCCCTCATACCCAAATCCAAATAGTTCATCTAAAATTGGCCATTACCACTAGGAATACCAACTTGTGATAGGGTATAAAGGCCTTGACTCCTTAAAATATCCACCAAATTCTCTGAAAAATTGCAATAGTTATCCCCTCCCACCCAATGGTCCTCACCCAACAAGACCTTGTTCCCATTCCCTATTTTCCACACTAACCATTTGAAAATAACAGGAAAGGCTTTGGTTAAACCATTCCATAATTTTGAGACATTTGTGAGCATTTTGGGTTCCAACCGAATCCAACCTTCCACTGTCACACCTTTCAAACATTTTTCTTTTGTCACCTTAATCCACAACCCTAAACCAAAAAAGCATCTCCACAACCTCTTTGTATCTAGATCTATACAAAAACTAAAATTATTCTTCAAACCCCAACCTCCAATACTTTTCGGTATAGCTAGAAGATCCCATCTAACCAAATGAAAAGTTCCTTTCTCCTTCTTACCCACCCAAAGAAATTTGAAACATTTTTGTCTAATCTTCTCCAGGATGAATCTAGGAAATTTTTCCAAGGATAACCAATAAACATGTATACTCTCTAGGACATATTTAACCATAATAAGACTACCTCCTAAAGAAATCCATATGTGGCACCATTGGTTAATTATTTTATCTATCTTCTTTATTAATCACATCCAATCACTTTTCCTGTAATTGTTTGGTTTAAGAAAGTACCCCAAATACTTCATCCCTACATCTAGCCTCTGCACCTGAAACTATAACAAATTCTGCAATTGATCTGTTATCTGGTCCTCTACCCCATTTTGAAGTAAAAGAGACTTTTGAACATTGAATTCCATCCTAGAGGCCAAACAAAACATCATAAGCATATTATGATATTCTATCCATTCTTGTAAAGAACCATTACCAAAAAAAGGACATCATCAATGAAAAGGGAATGAGTTAGATAATAGTGATGAAAAACTTTGACCCCCTTAATATTTCCTTCCTCCTTATCTTTGATGAGAATGTGACAGAGACCTTCCACTATCAATAAAAATAAAAGAGAGATAACAGGAACCCCTGACGAAGATCTCTAGAGATTTGGAAAAAATTGATGGGACAACCATTCACCAAAACCACATAATTGGCTGACTTAAGACAACCCATGATCCAATTGGTTGCCTCCAAACTGTAATACCCCCACTTTTGACTTGGAATATATTAAATCAAATCATGTAAATGATGTAAATGTTTAACTATGAACCATACCCCCACTTTTGACTTGGAATATATTAAATCAAATCATGTAAATGTTTAACTATGGACCATTTGATTGGCTCATCATGCCAATTTGAATGCTATGTAAATATTATGTTGGAAATAATAAAATGGTCCAAGATGGTTGTGTAAAGACTCAATAGCACTAGAGGGGAAGAGGAAAGGGGTCCAATGGGATATTAAATCCTCTATTTTCAGGTGTCAACCTTAGAACTCATCCATTTATTGCCATGTGTTTTAAATGAGCCAATTACTTCATTTTTATTATTTCACCCATATCATTGAATGCATGTGTGAGGTTGGTGGGGAAAGCCTTCTCATGTAGTTATGGAAGCAAGGGATGAATATACTTCCATGATTGCTGTAGGAGTCCTCTATTCCATGTTCACAAGTTATGTTAGTTGCATTTTCCACCATTTTCTCATCTTATTGGAGTCTATTGTCCATTATTCATAATGCATATTTTACTAGCAGTTTTGACACTACAAAGAATTATCATTTTTATTGTTCATTACCAATTACGATACTGTGCAAACCCAAAAAATTGAATTTAGAGACAAAGATGCATTTTTTAGGGAAAAACAAATGGTTGTAGGTGGTCATAGAGGTTATACAAGATAGGGACCCTTACCCATGGATTTATTCTTCTTTTGCATGATTGAGAAGCCATGAATTAAGGCTATAGGTAGTTCTCCAATAGCATATTGCAAATTGGTCTCCTTCTATGCACACACTGGAAGCACCTAGAAAGATGGATTTCCCAAGGGAACCATGGATAGGTGAAGGGGATGCCTGAGCCCATAAGGGTGTTTCGTGGGGTATGTATTGTTGGAGCCAAGGCTATTATGGCTGAGTGAGATTCCTGTAGAGATCTAGATGAGAATTTGGATGAGCATTAAGAGTAGAATGGGTTGTGGGATGAGAGAGAATCTTGTAGGAGATCCCTTCACCCTAGTGGCCTCATATTAGCTTGGGGGTGTCCTTTTGGTAGAAAGAGTATATATTGGACATAGTTCCTATGGTTGGGTGGAAAATCACTCTTACATAGCCATTTTCTTGGATCTTCTTTATTTAAAGATAAGTATTCTCTTTGTAATTGAATGTGCAATGATTTTATTATTATGCCTATGACAATTATGATGGTATATTATGCATGTTATGTGCACGGATATAGTTTATTTCCACTATGTATTTTTATTTATGCATCTGCACACGCATTTCATTCTTTATGAATTTCATATTATGAAAATGAGATAAATTTAGAACCCCATAATTTGTAATTTCTCCCTTTCGTTTGTTAAAATGATGGGCAAGGATGTTACACAGACACACTCCAATCTGTAATATAATTAATCTAAGAAAATCGTAGTCAACCCTATCATAAGCTTTCACCAAATCCAACTTTAATATCAAGGAAACATGCTTATGCATGCTAATAGAATGCATAGCCTCCTAAGCCACACCTATGGAATCCAAAATATGCTTGTTATGCTTAAACTTGAATTGTTCCTTTGACATGTGAATAGAAAAATCCCTCTTTAATCTATTATCAATTACTTTAGATATGATTTTATAAACCAAATTACACAATGAAATCACTACGAATAAGGATTTGATTTTTTTGGGATTAATGCTACAAAGGTATCATTAATAGCACCTGACACTATACCCTACAACCTATATTCTTCCACCACTTCCTTTAAATAATTTCCTACTAACTCATAAAAATACATAACAAATTTAAGATGTCCATTCATTAGGACTGGGGTTCTTATCCTTTACATACTTATTAAGAATTTTCTTAATTTAATATCCCGACACAAGTTCAATTAGTTTCCTGCCCTCTTTCTCATTAAAAACTCTAGGAAATTCCTGAACCACATTCACCTGGTGCAAGATGTTATTCCACCCAGGGTATTAAAAAAAAAGTCAAAATGTGCTATTGCCCCATCCTACAAATCTTTCTGAGATGAAATATTTTCCCCATTAGTACCTAAAATATCCCAGATGTAATTGATGTTCTTCATATGCTCAACAAACTTATGGAATAAGTTAGTATTATTATCCCCTTATCCGTGCCATAAATCTCTAGTCTTCAATATCTAGGTTTCTTTCCATTTTTAATAGGGCTTCCTTCCTAGATTCTAATTCACCAAGGTTCCTTTTATCCATATCTGAGAACAACCAGTCCTATTAAGATAATACATGTCCTAAATTTCCTTTTCAATTCCAATGAATTATTCTTGCAACAAGTCATTTTTTACTTTTCCCCATTCAATAACTGCAATCTTAAGATTTTTCAAGTTGTCAGCCATATGGACCATAGGATAAATATTGGATTGAACTTCCCATTTTTTCCATTTAGAAAAAACTAGATCTTGAAAATATTGCTTAGCTAACCGAACATGGTTAAATTTAAAATAGTACTTTGGTCTCTCCTCCACAAAATCTAGCTCCAAACAAATAGGCAAGTGGTTAGCAATTGGTGTAGTCTTTGGACAATATTTGTATCTACAAACCTTTTCTATTAAAAGCTTAGAAATCAAGAACCAGTCCAATATTTTGGCCACCTCCTCATCCCCATTTATACCATTCCTCCATGAAGGAATAACAGTTTTAGGGACTACATCCACCGGCTTTGCAACATAAAAAATATGGGAGAAAAAACTAGCTAAAGGATCTACTCTTTCCTTCTTTCCCCATACTTCCCTAGAATTTGGGGTTATATTTAAATCCCCCCCTAAGATTAAGCATGTATCCCTAAAGAGAACATCCTCACTTAGGTTATTCCAAAATTCCTTCCTCCCATGATATGGCCCATAAACATTAAGAATCTTGACTAGATACTTGAAGTCTTTGATCATACCTTCTAGGACCAGAACTGCACTAGATAGATAAGAATTAAAACTTTGATTAGTCAAATTCTAAGATATTGAGATTAATCCCCTAGATAATCAGCTAGAATCCATTGTACAAATATTGCACCCACTAATTAAGGGCTAGATAACTTCTCTAGCTTTGTCCCCAAGAACCATAGAATCCTGAAACAAAATGACATATGCTCTGACAACCAACGTCAAGCGACAAATGACATTTCATTTGAGGGCCCCTCCCATCCCTCTTAGATGTAAAGAAATTATTTTCATTAGTTAACGAAAGCCCCAGGATTCCATGCTCTAAGGGACCTAAAATCACAACTCATGCTTCCTACATGGAAATCAATAGACATGAAACCTTCAATTGATAGAATTGACATTTTTGGAGGATTTTTATTCACCATTGTAGCTAACCCACCTTCCACCGCTCCTAGGATCCCCTTATTCTTGTTTAATTTTTTTGGATCCAAAAACCTTACTGAAGCCTTAGGGGGATTTGAATGAACAAGGGCCTTAAGTTCAACATTTCTCATAGGTTGTACATTAAAAATCATAACTGGAGGTCTCAAAGGGACCTCCTTGTAAGAAAGGCCCTTGTACCCTACCAAAATATATAGGGAAACGAATCTTGGGAAAGCAAAGGGTTTTCCATGACAGAGGATACAATAAGGTTCCCTAAGCTAGACGAAGCCCCATTTCTTTTAACCTTATCAAGATTATTATTTGAATCTATTAATAAACAAGGGAATATGAAAGGTGACTTACTTGAATGATATATGCCATATCTAGAATCCTAATAAATATCCTTTATCCCTCCATACTGAGTAGAGTATCCCTCGACCAATCCATCCTTGAGGGTAAGTTTCTCCATTCCCACACTTTCTTGTGGAGACACAAAAACCATTTCAGTCATTGGGAAGTTAGGTGAGATATTAGGGAACATAGAATGATCCACCATTGCATCTGAATCATGAATCACAAATCCAACAAACCTACAAGTCTCCTTCATCCCACCATCCTAAATAGGGAATCCCTTGGCCAAACTGTACTTAAAAATAAATTTCCCCATATCCACATTATCATGTGAAAACACTAGGGCCATAATTGTCACATATAAATTAGGGAACACCAAACCATTCACGTTCGATTCTAACTTCACAATCTCAAATCCTTTGGTAATAAGCCCTTCAATAAGCGGGGATATAGAATTTGGCACTAACTCGAAATGGTGCTCCTTCCTTTCATCTAGCAAATAAGGGGAAGCAAACTCATATGTTACCAAGTTATTGTTCCTTAACATCAACCCATCCTACGAACTAAAAAGGGGACATGAGCACTTCAAATGCCCAGTAGAATGACAAAATTTATAGCAAAAGGGATTCTACCATTAATCCAGAGTTTGGATGAACGTCTTATCCCTCCATTGAATTTCAATCTTAGGAACTAGACCCTTACTAGTGTTTATATCAACAAGAGCCCATGCCATTCTTTTCTCCTCTCACGCCATATAGTCCTCATCGAAAAACAAAAATATTCCTAATTTGTTCCTGATATCTTCGAAATCCGCTTTTGACCAAAGGTGCAATGAAAAACAAGGCAACGAAACCCAAAGGAATTGAACAATTAAGGCTTCACACCTAGGATACAACTTGACATGCGAACTCTTCAGGATTAAACTTGAATTTTCCCATCTCCAGCACAAATCCAAAAGGGTGCTTCTATCATACCCTGAGGGAAACTCAAAATAGATCCAACTTTAAGAAATAGATGGACCTTCAGGGAATACCCTAACAACGGATTATAGTTAACCTCACACCAGGATAACGATTCCTTAAAACTTCTGTAACATCCGAAATTTTCATAAAAATTTAAAATTTCTAAATCATCATTAAATGTTAATAATTGTAAAATGCGGAAATAATAAATGTTCAGTAAAGCAGTAATTAATAATTAAGTCATATTGTAGAAACAACTTAACTGCTGTGTTTTTTTTTAACTGATGGTGTTTTGTGTCAGTGACACGTCATGAATCCAAATAATGATTACGACGTTTATTTATATGCTTGAATGATTGAAATTTGATACATTTGGAAAACAGAGTTCTCCTCACCAAGGTACTGACAGTTTAAATTTCTGGATGATGATGAAAGGGGTCCCACAAGGTGCCCTGAGGCTTACTTAGCTATTCAACTAAAGCATTGTACCCGTCCTTCATGCACAAATTCGTAGGTAAGAGATAGTGATAATTTCAGAGTGTTTAATAACCATTACAAAAATTAAAACTGCTAGTGCTCTGATGCTACAGGTATGGTTTCCTTTCAATTTTCGTAAGAAGTGACTTGACTAGCTCAAAAGCTGCAGAAGTCGTAAGTTTCTGAGTGTGGTCGTTATTAGTTTTCTGCATTTAAGAGTTTATGGCTTCCCTTGTTACCATTCCATGAATGACTTGCGGCTTTTAAAATAATCTTTTATAGTTTTCGACTTGTGAAATAACTATTGCAAAGAAACATGGCCCTATGCAACAGTAGTGAGGGCGACAAGGTGATTCTAAGTCTTTTATTACCTAAGAAATTATATTGGTAATGTAATATACATTATTACCTTACCATGCAATTTATGCGATGGTTCTTATGTGGAAACTATACCCTAAAGGGTGTAATCCTTTAAATTTATGACATGAGCAAGCTTGATGAACTTTAATAATAAGTGGGGCGGAACCTAACCATACCTTAGGTATCGGATGCGACCTAGGTTGATTTGTTATGCTATGAGTGCACTTATATTGACTTAAGTAGAACCTACAAATTCTTTTATGCATACTACCGATATATACTTTGACCTTGGTTATGGTTGTTAAGTAAATGTGATACCCGTCGCTCCTATGGTTGGCATGTGGGTATGATGGCGTGATAAATGTCTGGCGTACGAGTTAAAGGCATCGTAAATGAATTGTTTATTGCAATTAAGTTTCTGGCTACTGCATTAATGGAATTATTACATGAATGTTATAGTGGATAACTAGCACGTGAAAAGATTCACCAGTGCTGAGTTGTAACAGGCCTCCTGCCTTGGTGTCGACTGAGTTGGTGAAGTCGTGGAATAGTAAGTAGATGGGTGATTAATGCTGCAACTACCATTCACCAACGTGGCTTATCGGTGGTATATCTCCATCGTTGATTTATGGTGCGTTGGGATTGTCATGAACCCTAAACGTAACCTTCAGGGCGTTGTAACATTTTCTTTGGCATTCGTTTCGGTGGTAGGGTTTGGGGTGAGACCAACCGGCCGAGAGGCTCTTAGGTTTTGGTGTTTTTTTAGCCTCCCTTGGGTTCGAACCTGAGACTTGCAACAATATTCAACCTGCAAGTTAATACGATCAATAAGGGGCCGAGTCCGGAAAAGAATATTTTAGCAACCACAGGATTGGATGAGTGCATCCCTTCGTTGGTGTTATAGTAACTTAAAGGTTTGGAGTTTGAGAATCGGGTTTGAAAGTTTCGCAAGTGTTGACACAGTATGCCCTCCGAGTTGGGTCTTTCTCCTTCAAGGCGGATGGATGGCTTCATCCTTCTTCTGTCGACGACGCATGTACACTGTTGTTTGAATAACTTAGAGTTTTCCTTGTGCATGCATCGACATTTTGTGAATATTGTTTAAACCTGAGCATTTTTTGCTTGTCAGGTTAGCTCTCGACGAACAGTGGTATGCTTGGAATGTTTGACGGGGAAACTATAGCATAACCACCAGTAAGAGTCGGTGGTACCCCTACCTCGTGGTTCTCCTGGATTCGGACTTTAGTCAACAGTTGTGAGTGTTGGCAGGGTTTGGAAATGTGTTTTCTTGGTAGTGGATTTTGTCTCGCCTGCAACTTTTGGGAGATCATTACTGCTGGGGTTTTAGTTTAGTGTAGATGATGTAAATCTTTCTAAAATGTAATACCAGCCATGCCTCGGCTAGACGAACTCGATAGGGTTGAACCTTCAATGTTTGCAATGAATTTTTACAGTATTTAAATGTTTAATGTTTATAGTTTTTACTCTTCTAATTCGATGATGGAAGCAAATGTTGAACTGTAAGGAAAAGAAAATGTTGACTATGGTTTGTCTCGGCAATTAGCTGTGTAGTGTGAAAATGGATTTTGAATGAAACAATCAACAAACAAAAAGAAGGGTTTTCTGTAAGATGCCACGGTCCAATTTTAATCAAATGGAAACTCTCAGTGCTAGGGTTTAACGTTACGTAAAGTGTCTTAAACTCTAATTTTCAAATTGGCTTTCTAAAAGAATGAAAGGCATATTTTAAGTGTTTAACCAATGGATGGCTATAAGCCGATAATGGAATACCTAGCTTACAATACATCTGTGCATATTTTGAGTTTAGCAGTTAATAAAAGGGTGCTGGTTCAGTTTGAATACAACTGTGTGTGATGTTAAACCCTATCCTGTCGATGATAATGAAATAATGGAGTTCTAAAATGAAAAGTGCTGGGCTGTAATGACGTTTACATGCAAGAACAACAATTCTATTTCTATAGTTAGAATACCTATGATAATTTTATGAAATGAACACGCTTGATTTTGCAACTGTTAAATGTTTGTAAATATTAATATGGCAAGAATAGATAAAACCCTGGTTTTGGTGTAGAGATGCAGTATTTTACTCTGTCAGTTGATAAAATAATTTCTACCCCTTTTTTATTTAAGAACATGCTATTCTGTGATTTAAATTTTGCCATGTATAGTTGATAATACAGAATCAAAGAAATTTACAGAGTATTCGTCAGTTAATTTAATCTGCCTACCAGTTTAACATTTCATCTACTTTAAACTCTATCTCTCTGTACACGTCCAGCTTGGATCTTGGGAGAAAGGATGGAATAATACAGTACCTTTCTTTTTGAACAATGATAATACAGTGATGACAATAATTTCTATAAAGATCGATTAGATTCAAATAACAAATAAAATAGAAGTATGGGAAGGTGGTTAAACAGAATGCATGATATTGGTTTCTTTTTGAAGAAATAACTGATGATCAGTAAACCCTATATGCTAACACCATGTCCACCTTCAGAAGTCAGAAAGGAAATTACTGTTATAGCTAGTTTTTGATATGTTGTTTCAGCATACAGAGTTGAACAGTATATTCAATGGATGTAGAGATTTAATTTGTAGCTACTAAAATATCTAGAAAATGAGATGCCTGGGAAATATAAATCTGTGCATGGGTGTCTCTCGGGGTTATGAAATTAGATGCATGTTAGGTTCTACTTGAAATGAACAGATTTAATGCTACCTCTCTATGCTGGAGTACGATGAAGCCTCACGCATGGGGAAAAATGCAGACGAGTCATTTTATCAGTTAAGCAATTAAAATCAAATCAGTATCTTAACATCTTACTGCTACTGATCATTAATAACATTTCCAGGCCAATTACTGAAAGGATTCATGTGATTGGAAACATAGAAAAAAAAATGTAGAACCTGAGTGTGGTAGGAGGAACAAATCACTCAAGAAGCCTGTTCCAACCAACCTTCTCCTAAACATCCAAGATGACTGCCTTAGGACCCCCGAGCCTATCCACTGATCCACTAGGAGGAAGAAATTTCGGAAGCTTAGGATCTCTACTTGCAGTAGCAAGAAATTTATCCAGCCTTACAGGCTTAGTAGTCAATGGGACCTGCACCAACACTTCTGGTTTGTCCTTCTCATAACATTTTGCAGACTTATACTTGCACTCTCCACAACCTCCCTATTCGAATCTCTCAGTCATCACCTGATGCACATAAGGAAATGTTTCTGCAGAAAACATTGTAAGAGCTCCCTGATCAATTCGAATTGCCCTTTATAGGTTGCCTAGGTCTTTTTTGTAATTAACTGGTCATTAGTGAGCTACCTGCTCACCTCCCTCCACCTGGAGGGGAAAATGCCACAAAATTAGGGGGATTTGTCCCATACCAACAACTAATGGTAGAGTTCAAATGCTGCCATCTGTCCCAAGCCTTCCAGCAGCTTCCATTCCTCCTAGTGGGCCAGTGAACACTCTTGTAACAACTTTCTTGAGTGTTTGTCTCCCATTTTTATTTATTAAATAATAATAATGATTCATTATATTCATCTTTGACCTAATTTGGTCATAATTACAAAAATTGTAATTATAATTTAACACAAAGTATTTTGCAAAAAGGATAATAATAGAAAATAATTATTCCCAAAATTTGGGTAGGTGACATACACCCCCCTTTAAGCCTCAACATCGTCCTCAATGTTGCTTTATTCACTCCTTGAGTGTTCCTGGAACAGAGTTGGGTATGCAGTCCACATACTACTCTCCAACTCCTAGGTTGCCTCTGCCGGGCTAAAGTGCTTCCATTGCACTTTTACTTGGCCAACGGTGCGGTTCCGGAGTAGAGTTTCTTTCCTTGCGAGAATACAGTCCGGTTCCACTGGAAAATCGCCGCCTTGTTCCACCTTAACATTATTCCAATTTACAACATGAGTAGGATCATGCACATATTTATTTAAAAAAGAAATGTGAAAAACATTATGGATTTTGAGGTTTGAGGGTAAGGCTAATTGATATGCCACAGGTCCAACTCTGGACAAGATTTCGAAAGGACCACAATACCTGGGTGCCAGTTTGGCACAGCTTCCCAATTTCAATGAACTCTTTTTCAGCCTTACCTTAAGAAAAACATGTTCACCAACCTGGAACTCTTTATGAGTCCTTTTAAGGTCTACTTGACTTTTTTGTCTATCCTGGGAAGCTTTAAGATTTCCTTGTACTTGCTTCACGATTAGTTCTAATTCCTGCAACGATTTGGGCCCTAAAGTGACTCTGCTAACCGGATCACTCCATGAAACTGGTGTGTTACATTTTCTACTGTAAAGAATTTCAAACGGGCTAAGCTTGGCTGAAGCATGGTAGTGATTGTTATACACAAACTCTGCTAGATGCAAGTAGTCTTCCCACTTGCCAGGTTGATCCTTAACATACATTCTGAGCATGTCTTCCAATATTTGGTTCACCCTTCCGGTCTGTCCGTCTGTTTGCAGATGAAACGCGGTGCTGAAATTTAAGGTGGTATTTAACCCCTTGAACAAAGACCTCCAAAAGTTACATGTGAACTTTGAATCTCGGTCTAAAACTATTACCTTGGGTATCCCATGCAGTTGGAAAATCTGCTTCATAAAAATTTCTGCGATATTAGGAGCTTTATGGGTAGTTTTGATAGGGATAAAATGGGCTGCCTTGCTAAGTTTGTCTACTACCACCATGATGGAGTCGTGCTGTTTTTTATTCTTTGGTAACCTAGTGATGAAATCTATACTTATGATTTCCCATTTTCAGCTGGGTATAGGCAAGGGCTGTAGCAATCCAGCACTATGCTGATGTTCCACCTTCACTTTTTGACAGTCAAAACACTTAGCTATATATTCTGATACTTCATCCTTAATTTTGGGCCAATAGTACTCTTTCCGTAGCATTGTGATGGTCTTCTGATAACCTGGATGGCAAGAGTAGTGGCTTTTGTGCATCTCATCCAAAATCATAATCTTTACTGCCGGTACGTTTGGTACATACAATCTATTTTTGTACAGCAGTAAGCTGTTTTCCTTCAAACTGAAATCTGTTATAGAATTTTCAGAATTGTTTTTTGTTGTCCTTTCCTGTAATTTTCTGTATTCCTCATCCTCTTTAACTCCCTCAAAAATCTGTTTCTCCAAATCTGTTGCGTATGTGTTGATGGCTGAAATAAAATGTATCCTTGCATTACGACTTAACGCATCAACAACTTTATTCTCCTTCCCCTTAATGTGACGAATTTCAAAATTATACTCACTCAGAAAAGTTATCCATCTAGCTTGCCTGGCATTCAAATTTGTCTGATCTAATAAATATTTCAGTCCCATATTATCTGTCATTAAGGTACATTTTCTGCCAATAAGGTGGTGACGCCACATTTTCAAGGCATGAATTAATGCTAACAATTCTAGATCGTAGGTGGAATAGTTCTTCTCATGTATTTTTAGCTTTCTTGATTCATAGGCTACAACATGTCCCTCCTGTGTTAGGACTCCTCCAAGTCCATCATTGCACGTGTCTGTACAAACTACAAAATCTTTATTAGGATCTGCAATCCTCAAAATAGGCGATGTAGTCAGCAATTCCTTTAACTTTGTAAAACTATCCGCACACTTTTGATCCTAGACAAACTTCTTTCCATTTTTCTGTAGCAATGTTATGGGGTTTGCAATCCTTGAAAACCCTTCAATGAATTTTCTGTAATAACCAGTAATGCCCATAAATAATTGCACATCCGTCACATCTTTAGGAACTAGCCATTCATTAATGGCCTTTATCTTGGCGGGGTCAACCGAAATCCCTTCCTCAGAGATTATGTGTCCTAAGTACTGAATATTGTCTTTGTAAAAATCACATTTACTGAACTTAGCATACAGCTGGTGCTCCCTCAGAACTTGCAGAATGATTTGTAAATGTTCATCATGCTCCTCCTTGTTATTAGAATATACTAAAATGTCATCGATAAACACAACTGCAAACTTATCTAAGTATTTGTGCAGAATTTTGTTCATCAAACACATAAATACAACAGGGGAATTAGTCAATCCGAATGACATGACAACGAACTCATAGTGCCCATAATGAGTTCTAAAGGCTGTTTTGAAAATATCTTCATCCTTCACACGAACCTGATGATATCCGACCATAAATCAATCTTCGAGAATACTGTTGCTCCGCGTAGCCGGTCAAATAGATCGTTAATGTGCGGTAGCGGGTACCTATTCTTGATCATCATTTTATTCAGTTGACGATAATCTATGCAAAGTCTTAGGGTACCATCCTTCTTCTTAAAAAAAATGACCGGTGCTCCCCAAGGAGACACGCTGGGTCTTATGTATTTTTTTATCGATAAGCTCCTTCAACTGAGATTTTAACTCATTCAGCTCTAGTATATTCATCCGGTATGTAGCTTTAGAATTTGGTATTGCACCTGGTATTAATTCAATAGTAAAATTCAGGTCTCTTTTGGGAGGTAATTCTGGGATCTCTTTAGGAAAAATGTCTTAGAAATCCTTTAAGACAGGTATGTCCTCTATTTTCAGTTTGTCCTCCTTATCACTCAACTCATCATGCACCGCATTTACTGCAAACATCTGACAACCTTTTCTGATTTCCCTTCTTACTTGCATGGCTGAAATCTGCCTAATGGATGTTTTCCTAGGGATGCCTTTTACTTCTGCTGTCTTTTCTTCATCATCCAGGCAAATGAAACTTTTCTCATAACAATTCAGAATGACACGATGGGTTTCTAACCAATCCATACCGATTAGGATGTCATATGATCCCAATGGAAAAATATTTATCTTAACCTGCCTTGTTAGTTGATTCATAGATAAAACACAATTTTCCACAAATCAGAAACCTTTCTTTTTGTTCTTGTCGCTAATCTAACTAACCAGCATTTATCGAATTTTTCTGTTTTCAAATCGAGACTTTCTACAACAACCGGTGATATATAACTTAGACTAGCACCAGGGTCAATTAAAATAGAAACTGGGTGGTTTTGCAACATACCTTCAACCTCTACCATTGAGACTTGGTGTTTTGCTTTCCGGTTGTCTAATGATGCACTAATTTTGGGCACTTCTCTTGCCACACCTCCTACAGTAGCTTCAAAATTTATGGAATGAATATGGTTGGCTGTCCATTTCTTGAGGGGACAATCTGAGGCATAATGAGGTCCTTGGCACTCAAAGCATTTTATAGGTGGCTTCTGTTCATTGGTCCTGACAACATTGGGGACATTTCTGGGTGCTGTAAATTTCTGCTGCTGATTATTTCTGTTCTCTTGAAATTTTCGATTCTGAAAATTTTTCCTCTGGAAACCGGAATTTCCACCATATCTGAAATTTTTCCTTTTCTGTTCAAAATTACTGGGTTTTGGGTTTTTCCAGCTAGGTACCCCTTCTCTTTTCTTATTCTGGTCAAAGCAAAAAGTTGCTTTCCTCATGGCTTCTTCTAGTGTCTTAGGGTTATCGTACTCTATTCTGTCCTTGATGTTGAAAGGTAGACAACTTAGGTACCTATGGACCTTCGGTTTTTCTTCCACCATATACGGCACATACCTTAGCAAACTTAAAAACTTGCTGTTCAGTTCTTTCATGTTCATCGTTCCTAGTTTTAGATCATATAATTCTTTGGGATTTTCTTCATAATACTGCTCAGATAATAATTTCTTCTTGAAATATCTTTTAAAAATACTCCAACTCACATCTCGGTCTTTTATGCCTTTTACCCTTTTAAAGTCTTGCCACCAAATATATGCCTTCCCGGTCTGATTATAAATTGCCATCTTTTCCTTTAAGGAGTTGTAGATTTGAAAATACTTTTTCATGCCGGACAACCATGCTTCCGTTGTCTCTCCTTTCTCTGTCTCGCCATTGAAAGTTGGGGGTTTGATTTTCTTGAATTCACCAGATATCTGTTTGTACTGTTTATTTCTTTTTCTTTTTGGCTTGAAGTCTCCTTCACTACTGTCACTAGAGTAGTTATACTTCTTTTTATGTGGATGTTTGGCCATTCTTGATGACGTTGAGTTGCTGTTTCGCTCAGCTGTTTCTGTTTGCTTATCCTTGCCTTCATGAGGTAGCTCCTCAGTTTCGGAAGTATGTTCCAGTTCCTGTTCATATTTTGGATATTGGTCGAACAGTGCTTGCTTCAACTCCTCTTGTGTCCTCAGGATTCTTTCATTGTCCTGCTTTACTAACTGGATATTTGCTTTCAATTCTTGAAAAGCACGCAATAATTTTGATGAATCGTTACCCAGGTTGCCCTAGAATTGCTGTTCTGTACTATGGCTGTTTGACGAAAATCTGCCCCTCATATGTTCAGTTGATCCTTCCATATCTGTAAATTAAAAACAATTTTTTGTATACGACATAATAATTTAAACTTGAGTTAGTGAAAAATTTCACAGTCATAAATTTTCTGTTTGCATGTTTCTTGGACCGTTTTTAGGCCTAGAGTTTGAACATGAGCTCTGATACCACATGTAACATCCCGAAATTTTCATAAAAATTTAAAATTTCTAAATCATCATTAAATGTTAATAATTGTAAAATGTGGAAATAATAAATGTTCAGTAAAGCAGTAATTAATAATTAAGTCATATTGTAGAAACAACTTAACTGCTATGTTTTTTTTTACTGATGGTGTTTTGTGTTAGTGACACGTCATGAATCCAAATAATGATTACGACGTTTATTTATATGCTTGAATGATTGAAATTTGATACATTTGGAAAACAGAGTTCTCCTCGCCAAGGTACCGACAGTTTAAATTTATGGATGATGATGAAAGGGGTCCCACGAGGTGCCTCGAGGCTTACTTAGCTATTCAGCTAAAGCATTGTACCCGTCCTTCAAGCGCAGATTCGTAGGTAAGAGATAGTGATAATTTTAGAGTGTTTAATAACCATTACAAAAATGAAAACTGCCAGTGCTCCGATGCTATAGGTATGGTTTCCTTTCAATTTTCGTAAGAAGTGACTTGACTAGCTCAAAAGATGCAGAAGTCGTAAGTTTTTGAGTGTGGTCATTATTAGTTTTCTGCATTTAAGAGTTTATGGCTTACCTTGTTACCATTCCATGAATGACTTGCGGCTTTTAAAATAATCTTTTATAGTTTTCGACTTGTGAAATAACTATTGCAAAAAACATGGTCCTATGCCACAGTAGTGAGGGTGACAAGGTGATTCTAAGTCTTTTAATACCTAAGCAATTATATTGGTAATGTAATATACATTATTACCCTACCATTC
The DNA here is from genome assembly GCA_027924585.1 of Larix kaempferi. NCBI lineage: Eukaryota > Viridiplantae > Streptophyta > Pinopsida > Pinales > Pinaceae > Larix > Larix kaempferi. The sequence continues at coordinate 5,566,768 of BSBM01000261.1, forward strand.
AATTTATGCGATGGTTCTTATGTGGCAACTATACCCTAAAGGGTGTAATCCTTTAAATTTATGACATGAGCAAGCTTGATGAGCTTTAATAATAAGTGGGGCGGAACCTATCCATACCTTAGGTATCGAATGTGACCTAGGTTGATTTGTTATGCTATGAGTGCACTTATATTGACTTAAGTAGAACCTACTAATTCTTTTATGCATACTACCGATATATACTTTGACCTTGGTTATGGTTGTAAAGTAAATGTGATACCCGTCGCTCCTATGGTTGGCAGGTGGGTATGATGGTGTGATAAATGTCTGGCGTATGAGTTAAAGGCATCGTAAATGAATTGGTTTTTGCAATTAAGTTTCTAGCTACCGCATTAATGGAATTATTACGTGAATGTTATAGTGGATAACCAGCATGTGAAAAGATTCACCAGTGCTGAGTTGTAACATGCCTCCTGCCTTGGTGTCGACTGAGTTGGCGAAGTCGTGGAATAGTAAGTAGATGGGTGATTAATGCTGCAGCTACCATTCACCAACTTGGCTTATCGGTGGTAGATCTCCATCGTTGATTTGTGGTGCGTTGGGATTGTTGTGAACCCTAAACATAACCTTCAGGGCGTTGTAACGTTTTCTTTGGCATTTGTTTCGGTGGTAGGGTTTGGGGTGAGACCAACCGGCCGAGAGGCTCTTAGGTTTTGGTGTTTTTTTAGCCTCCCTCGGGTTCAAACCTGAGACCTGCAACAATCTTCAACCTGCAAGTTAATATGATCAATAAGGGGCCGAGTCCGGAAAAGAATAGTGCAGCAACCATAGGATTGGATGAGTGCATCCCTTCGGTGGCGTTATAGTAACTTAAAGGTCTGTAGTTTCAGAATCGGGTTTGAAATTTTCGCAAGTGTTGACACATTATTCCCTCCAAGTTGGGTCTTTCTCCTTCAAGGTGGATGGATGGCTTCGTCCTTCTTCTGTCGACGACGCAGGTACAGTGTTGTTTGAATAACTTAGAGTTTTCCTTGTGCATGCATCGGCATTTTGTGAATATTGTTTAACCCTGAGCATGTTTTGCTTATCAGGTTAGCTCTCGGAGAATAGTGGTATGCCTGGAATGTTTGACGGGGAAACTACAGCGTAACCACCGGTAAGCGTCGGTGGTACACCTACCTCGTGGTTCTCCTGGATTCAGACTTTAGTCGACAGTTGTGAGTGTCGGCAGGGTTTGGAAATGTGTTTTCTCGGTAGTGGATTTTGCCTCGCCTGCAACGTTTGGGAGATCATTACTGCTGGGGTTTTAGTTTAGCGTAGATGATGTAAATATTTCTAAAATGTAAGACCAGCCATGCCTCGACTCTGTGAAATCGATAGGGTTGAACCTTCAATGTTTGCAATGAATTTTTACAGTATTTAAACATTTAATTTATAGTTTTTACACTTCTAATTCGATGATGGAAGCAAATGTTGAACTGTAAGGAAAAGAAAATGTTGACTATGGTTTGTCTCGGCAATTAGCTGTGTAGTGTGAAAATGGATTTTGAATGAAACAATCAACAAACAAAAAGAAGGGTTTTCTGTAAGATGCCACGGTCCGATTTTAATCAAATGGAAACTCTCAGTGCTAGGGTTTAACGTTACGTAAAGTGTCTTAAAATCAGATTTTCAAATTGGCTTTCTAAAAGAATGAAAGGCATGTTTTAAGTGTTTAACCAATGGATGGCTATAAGCCGATAATGGAATACCTAGCTTACAATACATCTATGCATATTTTGAGTTTAGCAGTTAATAAAAGGGTGTTGGTTCAGTTTGAATACCACTGTGTGTGATGTTAAATCCTATCCCGTCGATGATAATGCAAGAATGGAGTTCTAAAATGAAAAGTGTTGGGCTGTAATGACGTTTACATGCAAGAACAACAGTTCTATTTCTATAGTTAGAATACCTATGATAATTTTATGAAATGAACACGCTTGATTTTTCAGCTGTTAAATGTTTGTAAATGTTAATATGGCAAGAATAGATAAAACCGTGGTTTTGGTGTATAGATGCAGTATTTTACTCTGTCAGTTGATAAAATAATTTCTACCCCTTTTTTATTTAAGAACATGCTATTCTGTGATTTAAATTTTGCTATGTATAGTTGATAATACAAAAAGAAAGAAATTTACAGAGTATTCGTCAGTTAATTTAATTTTCCTATCAGTTTAACATTTCATCTACTTTAAACTCTATCTCTCTGTACACGTCCAAATTGGATCTTGGGAGAAAGGATGGAATAATACAATACCTTTCTTTTTGAACAATGATAATACAATGATGACAATAATTTCTATAAAGATCGGTCAGATTCAAATAACAATTAAAATAGAAGTATGGGAAGGTGGTTAAACAGAATGCATGATATTGGTTTCTTTTTGAAGAAATAACTGATGATCAGTAAACCCTATATGCTAACACCATGTCCACCTTCAGAAGTCAGAAAGGAAATTACTGTTATAGCTAGTTTCTGATATGTTGTTTCAGCATACAGAGTTGAACAGTATATTCAGTGGATGCAAAGATTTAATTTGCAGTTACTAAAATATCTAGAAAATGAGATGCCTGGGAAATATAAATCTGTGCATGGGTGTCTCTCGGGGTTATGAAATTATATGCATATTAGGTTCTACTTGAAATGAATAGATTTAATGCTACCTCTCTGTACTGGAGTACGATGCATCCTCATGTATGGGGAAAAATGCGGAGGAGTCATTTTATCAGTTAAGCAATTAAAATCAAATCAGGATCTTAACATTTTACTGCTACTGATCATTAATAACATTTCCAAGCCAATTACTGAAAGTATTCATGTGATTGGAAACACAGAAAAAAAATGTAGAACCTGGGTGTGGTAGGAGGAACAAATCACTCAAGAAGCTTGTTCCACCCAACCTGCTCCTAAATAGCCAAGTTTCCTGCCTTAGGACCCCTGAGCCTGTCCATTGATCCACCAGGAGGAAGAAAGTTCGGAAGCTTAGGATCTCTACTTGCAGCAACAAGAAATTTATCCAGCCTTACAGGCTTAGTAGTCAATGGGACCTGCACCACCACCTCTAGTTTGTCCTTTTCATAACATTTTGCAAAATTATACTTGCACTCTCCACAGCCTCCCTATTTGAATCTCTCAGTCATCACTTGATGCACATGAGGAAATGTTTTTGTAGAAAACATTGTAAGAGCTCGCTGCTCAATTTGAATTTCCCTTTATAGGCTTCCTAGGTCTTTTTTGTAATTAACTAGTCATTAGTGAGCTACCTGCTCACCTCCCTCCACCTGGAGGGGAAAATGCCACAAAATTTGGGGGAGTTGTCCCATACCAACAGCTAATGGTAGAGTGCAAATGTTGCCATCTGTCCCAAGCCTTCCAACAACTTCTATTCCTCCTAGTGGGCCAGTGAACACTCGTGCAACATCTTTCTTGAGTGTTTGTCTCCCATTTTTATTTATTAAATAATAATAATGAGTCATTACATTCATCTTTGACCTAATTTGGTTATAATTACAAAACTTGTAATTATAATTTAACACAAAGTATTTTGCAAAAAGGATAATAATAGAAAATAATTATTCTCAAAATTTGGGTAGGTGACACCTTCATACCTTAAATGGGAATTTCCCTACTAGGGAATGGTCCATTAAGGAAACCATCTTCTCCATCCCAATGTCATTTCCCAACACCATTGACAACTTTGCATCCAAAAGTCTACACACCTTCTGGGACCTTCAATGTATTGCCTTAGAACCTACTAGCTTAAGGGTTTTCCTTCTATCACTTTGACCCTTAGCTCCTTCGATATTCTTTGGGAAGTCACACTGTACTAGCAAACATGAAGCAGAAACCATAGGCTCAGGTACCTTACCTCCTTCTTGATTCTATGGGATGTCACACTTGGTTGGAAAAAAGATAGCAAAAAACTCCATCTTAGATTCCTTATCCTCTTAATGAATTGAGATTGGAACACAAGCATGTGGAATGACATCAACATGAGGAGACCAAGCTAGACCCTCCTCTGTAACCAACAAAAGCTCGTTCATAAAGGAATTAAAAACTACATTCCATCTATCATCTAAACCTTTTGTCTGATCAAACGACACCACCAGCTCCACTTTAGTACCTTCTTCAATGTTGGCCTCCCAGTCTAATATAAAAAACCCACTTTTCACATATGATGCAACTTGAAAATCCTTCACACTCTCCAGAATTTATTTGTAATCTTCATCAGTAGAGAAAAACCATTGAGAGTACCACAGGTCCTCATCACCATAGTCAAAAGCATCCTTCCTCACAACCATAGAGTCCGCTCCAGTCTTAGATGAGTTAACAAACCCTAAACCTTAACCTACAAACGAGAAACCCTAACATGCAGAAAAAGAGTCCATCCTCAACCCAAACATAAATTTAATTTACATTATAACATTAATTTCATTTCTCGATTTCTGTTCTTAAAAAAAATTATTTAATTAATAAATATAAATTTTTGTGTACTAGGGGAATCAACAACTGGGATGGGGATGGTACTTGAGTGACACAGGGTACTGGGGTCCAATCCCATCCGCTATGGATATATCCCTAGGTGCACCCACACAACCTACAAGCATGGGGCATGGGTAAGTTGGGGTTATTTGAACTTGTGACCTCTATTACAATATATCATCTCATTTTCAAGTGAATTGCCAGTTAGGGTACACCCCTACGGGCTATTAATAAATATAATTTTAAAATGATGTATTCTTTACATTTTTTTATTTATGCATATAATTCCGCTAACAAGTAAATCAAACATTCATAGGTATTTGAACTAGACAATTGAAAGATATTACACATTGGGATGCTTACACTTAATGTTTGCAATTTCCTAAAGAATGTAATCATTTCACTTTATTTATGGTGCATGATTTTAAATTGCAATGCTTGCATTCTCTAGTTTTATCATATTTAATATGACATTTCTCCATATATTTCTCATGAATTATTTATATGTAAAACAAACCAACTTATAAAGAAGAAATGTCTCAAACCAGTCGACCTAAAAAACATGGAAGACAAATGACACTTGTTGATGCATTTAAATTGAACCGACAAGACACAAATAGTGAATAAAATGTTGATTTTTGAGCTTGAGATTAATATTGAAGAAGAAGGTCCCCCAGAAAAGAAAGGAAAAGGGGTAGCTCCTAAATTTCATTCAAACATGGATGAAATTTAATACACAAATGGCCATATCCTATAATAGGTCCAAATGGGGAAGAGCCCATCAAGTGTGCATGGTGTCTCAAATTCAAAGGAGAAACACCAAATGCAAGGGGAGGCGTTAGTACAATCCAATTAAGTGGATTAAATGATTATGCTATTTCTCAGGCTCACAAGTGTTCAATTCAACTATTCTAAAGTGAATCAAGGAAATCATGTTTACCCATCACCAAATATGTTGAGCTCATGGTAGATGTTGAGAGATATAGAATGATTAGTGTTGTGGAAACCATGCACTTTGTTGTTATCAAAGATTTACCTTTAAAAGTGTATAAGGACTTATGTGACTTGCATAGTGTTAAGCCCTAAATTGTGGCCTATTCCCCCCTAAATTGGGCACTTTATATTAATATTGTTATATTATTGATGTCGACTTGATTCCATTAGTGGTAATTGTATGTCTTTGTCTCCTATATATATCAAGGACATTTTTTCATTTCAATCATCTTATCTTGTTTTGTCTTGTCTTGTCTTGTGTAATCAGTACATTGTATAAGGAGGTTTATCGCTCGAAGGGGATTTCTATTAATCTCTTTTATTCATTATTAAGGCATGTAATACTCTTTCTTGTCTATTTATTCTCTTTTGGGGAATTTGTTGCATAATATTTGGTATCAGACCTTGAATGCTTCTAAAACAAGTCATTGTGGAATTTTCGCTATAACGTTTTTTCTATTATGTTTCAAACAACGAAATATGCATGGGATATAGAGGAAATATTGAGCTATCTTGGGTCCAAGTTTTATATATTGATTCATTACATGTTCGGAATATACCCTCCGAAAGTTAGGGTTTTTTACTAGCCCAAAAACTAGTCTCAAATAGGTGTTCTAGGGAAAACGGTTATATATAGAGCATGAGAGATCCAAATTGAGTGAAACTAGTTACATCAGAAAGAAGATGGTCGATAATATATATGGTATCGATTTTAGAATTAGATCCTAAAAAATGGACATGTGGTAGGTCGTACAAGTTCACTTTCATGAATGGAAAAAAAATAACAAGTTTTGGGAAAATTACCATATTTTTTTATTGGAACATCAGAATTAGGTCATACCTATGGCATTGCATAGAAGACATCTTAGGATATTGTAGAAAACAATTTCAGACTCAGAGGGGCCTAAATTTCATAGTTACCTTAGTTGCAAGGTCGACCAACAAACAATCTTTAAATTAATATTTTGAAATGTATGTTATTTTAAAATTCATATAACTTTTGATTGGAATATCTATTTTGGGTGATTCAATAGAAAAGATAAAGAGTAAATAGAGAATAATTGTTGGTGTCCAATATTGTCACCATTTATTATTATTTAATTTACTTGAAGTGGCGTTATTTCTATCGTTTTTATTACAGTAAGTTGTTTCTTAGCCATTCAGCCCATCAAACAGTCCAGGTATGCACAAATTCATTTACCACGCAAATCTTGTTATATTTTGTCTTATCATGATTTATTTATGATTAAAATGATATTTGTGGGCATAATTAACACTTATGATTTTAATTGACAGGTTATATTTTTGCAAGTGACCATGCGCCGCGTGCTAAGCTCAAACGTGTTTCAACCTGCCATTCAATCGCCCATTCAGCTCGCGAGATCCATGGTTGACATACTTCAGTCCGTTGAATGCAAGAAAGGACACGTGGGTCTGTTTGACACGCATTGGGCATGGTTAATGAGCTACGATTCTAGAGGATCCGTCCTTGTGATCGCCGAGCTTGACAGCGCACCACCACGTCCATGCTAATTCTCCAAATGCCAACGTTTTCCCACGCTCATCCACACCATCGTTCTGGAAGGATTCCAGCTGGTTCACGCTCAGGCTGCCAACGTCACCCACGCCCACGTCAACACTCCAGCATGCTAGTTTTCCTGCTCATTCAGCCAGGAGCCATGCTCATCCTGTTCACACCTGCCCTTGCTCATTCACGCTGACGTTCTGGAAGAGAGCTTGTCTGCCTACGATCGAGCCTGCCAACACATGCTTTGCTTGATGATGGAGGGAGGATCGAAGCCACAACATCCTGGTGGAGGGAATCAATCCCGTCAAAGTCTGAAGGATGCCCTTACTCTGTTACGTATCATTCAATTGGATGTTACAACCATTAAAACACCTCTATTTTTAGAGAGGTCGACTCTGTCGACCCTCTCATTGCTTGTAACTTATATATAGACACTTCTGTGATAGAGAGGAGTTAGTCTCAGATCCTGTTCATGTCAGTTTTTAGTCTTAATCAAGAGTTGCAGTAGTAGACCGTGTGGAGACAGTTCTGTAATTTTCTCAAGCTAATGGAAGTCGCAGCGTTGAATCTTTGCTGACAGTTGTTTAAATCACCTTAGTTCACCCTCTGATTGCTGGGAAGGGCCCCTCATCAACCGGAGGTTTTGTTTACTTTTTCTGCATTTCTTTTCTTGCAAATAGCTAGTTTGTTTTCTGTGTGTATAATTTAATTTGTTTTCCTTTGTGTATCATCTCTATTCTTCTGTTCTGAATGTCTGTTGCTAGCACAACCTTTCTTCTATCATAGGAAATGGTCGACCAATAGATTACTTGTTTGCAACTTGTTTCTAGTCTTCCTTCCATCATCTATAGTCCAAACACTTCTTCCAACTTCTTCCTTAGATTAGTTCTTTCTTTTCTTCTATCAGTTCCTTTCTGTTTGCTGTAGGTTAGTTCTCTTTTCTTCCATTCCAACCTTCTTCTTATCCTTCAAAATTCCTCTCCTTAGATAAATTCTTAGTTCCTTGTTAACTTAACCTTTAAACAATCTCTTCCTTGCTTCCTGTGCACTATAGGATCATTTGCATAAACCCAGCTAGTCGTTAAATCATTAAAATTTATTCCTTTCTCTCACTTTAACTCGTTTCTTCCGTTCAGACCATCATTCGAGATGCCATTCAGACCGGCATTCAGATCGTCATTCGAACCTGCTTTTTTTTTGCATTATTTTAGGCCTTTTTTCGAATCTAAATTCTTCCGCCTCTTAATCATCATTCTCCTTATTCCTCCTTAATATTTTGAGATGTAATTTAATATTGTTTTGTGTTATTTAGATTTTTCAATCCAATTGTCATCATTATTTCCTCCCTTCCTATTTCTTCTTTATCCTCTTCTCATCTTTCTTCCAGACTTTAGTTCTTTAATCTGTTCTGTTACATGGTTACTATTCAGAATGTGTGAACATTGTTCTTAAGTAGTTTATTTTTCAAGTGGTAGTTGACAATTCCATTTCATTAAGTTGTTTTAGTTTGTTAATCTTAAGACTAGTTTCTATTTAATGAAGATGTTCATGTTGTAAGATTTGGATTAATAATAAAATATCTTTATCAAGTTCTCTACTTGCTTCCAAATCTAATATAGTTCAGTTTAACATCTTTGTTAAATCTTTCGGTTGCTTATCCTTACATTATTTTCATGTTGTTCACATATGGATAGACAATAGTTCATAATGTTTAAGATTAGTAGTAGTTTGTTGATTTTCAGTTTACACTTGTTTATAGAAGTTAAGTTAGATTTACTTCCATTTAGCTTCCTCATTACATTCGAAAGTCATTACGATACATTTACTCCAGTTCCTATTACATTTGATGTACATAATCAAGAAGAGTGGAATTAGATGGTTTATTCTAAATTTATGTACATTTACAAGTTCTCCCTATTAAACATCTAATATCCGTAGCTCTGATTCTGTCCATAATTGTCATCTGGAAGTTGAATTTGGTAGTTTCTTACTTTTCTAGAGTAGTTTGTGTTCCAGTATTTGTTTCCATTTTTCTTATTAATTAACCATAGAGGTAGAGTAGTATGATCTAGTACTATTCTGATCTGTGATTTTAATGTATTCTTAAATATTTAACTCAATTTTTCATTTTGAAATATCTTTCGATCTTTTTCCTTACTAAAACATTTTTAGGTCTGACAAACCTGAAACTGTAGAACCTTTTCTACCTTGGCATATATTTTTCTTTCAACTTTAAGTTTACTGATCCTGGTTGATAATAAATCTTAGGTGTTGTTTTTAATTTGAGATAGCTCACACACCCAACAATAATTATAGTAAACACCATTGGCATCAAAAGGGAAAAGGTACATCAAATATTTTTACACCCAGTAAACCTCCTGAAATTTCAACCACGACTTATGAAGTAAATGGATAATTGAGACATGACTTGACTAAGTTGAGTGAAAAGTTAGATGAATGGAGTGAAAGGGCAGCAACATCTCCTCAATTGATAGACCAAAAAAGTGATATAGATAAGGAATTGAAAAAGGAATATAGAAAATATGGCTAGTGAATAGGCCTCAAGGGGATGGCTAAAAAAGAGGATCTCAAGGTGATGACTAGCAAAGAGGATCTAGTAAAGATGGCCAACATGATGGCTAGTAAAGAAGATATTCAAGAGTTGAAGGAACTAATGAGTGAGATGAAACATAGATTTCTTCCTCATTCATCTACTCAAGAAGAGGATAAGGAGAAAAATATGGGTTTATTCCAGCGATGTATTGAGAAAACTAAAAAATAGATAGAGAATAAGAGGTTCAAGTCCTCAAAATTTGATGATCCACTTCTCATCATGGGTTCAAATCAGGCCCATGGAACTATTTCATTCCCAAGATTAACATGAGAAAGTTTGATGGAAATGATCCAATAACATGGATATTCCAGATGGAGCAATTTTTTTATCTACACCAAGTGCCAACTTTGTGTAGATAAAAAGTCGGTCTATTGCATCCTTATATTGAGAGCCTAATCAATTTGAATCCTTGTATTTAAAGCTTGATCAATTTGCATGGTACCAATGGATTTGTGACCGTAAAAGGAATTTATTATCTCTTGGTATATATTCATGGAGGAATTAATTACACATTATGGGGATATTAAGAGAAACACATTATTTAAAATTTAACAATTAAAATCATGTCCTCTTGGACACTCGTGCACTGCTAAACTCCTCGCGCCACCCTGCGTGTTCCTGCTAGGGTTCTGATCTCCCTGGAATGGGGATAAATCCTCCCATGGATCCCATCCTGGAGGACCGTCGAAGCCTCCTCGACGCGGCCTTCAGGGATCTGGTGGCCTCAACCCCCCTCTCCTCCGTCCTTTGCATCTTCCCATGGTGATGGGTTTGTCAAAAGTTCGGCAGCTCCTAAGATTCAGATCATGTTGGATGCTTCAAGGTTGAAGGCTCTGGCATTGAATGAACGAGGGATGATTGGTCAGTTCATTGGGATCTGGCCATCTCCTAATACCATGGACTGCTGGATAAAAAAAAACTGGATGCCATTGATTTTTGGGGCCATTCAGCACTGTTTTTGTGGCAAAGGATATTTTACTTTTCTCTTTGAAGTTAAAGAAGACAGGGACTTTATTTTTATAAGCGGACCATATTTCATGGGCCCTAGGGGTCTTTACCTAAATCGGTGGAGCCTATCTTTTGACCCAGAAAAGGATGTGCCCTCATCCGTTCCAGTTTGGTTTCGTTTACCTCATCTTCCTCTGCACTGTTGGAATGATGAATCTCTTCAGGCGATCGGAAAATCCCTTGGCAAGTACATAGACAAAGCTGAGCCAAAAGGACCCCTATTCTCCTGCGTTGGAATCTGTGTGGAAGTGGATCTGGAGAAGGGACTTCTTGAGATTGTCTGCCTCTGCATAGATGGTTGGGAATATGAACAGAAAGTTGACTATGAGCAGCTACCCTTCAAATTCAAAAAATGTCATGAATATGGTCACTTTGTGAAAAACTGCCCTAAAGCGAAAAAAGAGGCATCGAAAAAACCTCAAGAAGAAGATTGGTAGCAGGTGAGAAAAGGAAAGAAAATGGCGGTTCAAAATCCTGATCCAAAGAAGCAGCAGCAAATCCCAGTTTCAGAGCAAGCCCAAGCTGAGAGGGAAACTCCTTCTACCAATCAATATGCAGTTCTAAGCGTCGAAGAGAGTGAGATCCCAGAAGCAGAAATACCCATTAATGAAATAGGAAAAGAGAAAATGATGCCTTAATCTACATCATCATCACCCCTTCAGTCATTGTGGATAGATTGGACGCTGCATAGGAGGGATTCCCTCCTCATGGAAGCTTGTGGATTGAGATGGTCAAGCAAAGGAAGGTCACTCCTTTCTCGGTCTCCCTGGAATACTCAAAGGGTCTCAGGAGCATCTAGAATCAGCGCCTCCTACAAACACAAGAGGAAGGAAATCCTTAAGATTCCATCGGGAGCAAGAAGCAGAAAGAGAAATGGAGTTAGGAAGGCAACGGAGCATAGAGGAAAAAAAGCTGCTACAATCCTCAAAAGGCTCTGGCAAACCAGAAGGAAGGGCTCGAGCAGGCCCACAATAGGGGAAGAAGTAATGAAGTTGGTCTCTTGGAATTGTAGGGGTTTGGGTGGATCGATCAAAGTGAAAGCAATGAAAGAAATCATCAAATATGAAAGACTTTATATCCTACTAATCCAAGAGACAAAAATGAGTGATGTGGAGGTCATGGCACTCTCACATCACTTTTGGAAGGACAATCATGGTTGTGCGGTTAGCTCTAGAGGATCCTCTGGAGGAATCATGACCCTTTTCTCAAGTAAGTACTCTAGCAAAACCATCAAAGAATCTCAGCATTGGATTCTAAGTGAATTCTTTAATAAGGATGATTCCATCTTTTTTTATGTTTGTAATGTCTATGGGCCTACCCATTACAAAGACAAGCTCGCTTTTTGGAATAGCCTCTCCTCCCTGAGAGACGTCGTAAATGAAAAAGAACTCATCCTCACCGGGGACTTCAATGTCACAATTTCTCAGGATGAGAAGCGTGAAGGCTCTAGATTAAGAGATCCATTTGGTGAACATCTTGAAGATCTAGTCTCTGATTTTGATATGTTGGATCCGCCTCTTAAAAATGGCAAGTTCAGCTGGAATAATAGAAGGGTTGGGGTTGGACACATAGCTGCAAGGTTGAACCGTTTTATGATTAGCTCATCTTTTCTGCAAAAGAATCTCATCCCAATCTCCTTTGCAGTTCCCTCAACTGTTTCAGAACATAAACCTATCACTTTAGCTCTCTCTCCTCCTTCCAATCTCGACCCTATCCCTTTCAGATTCAACCTTGCTTGGTTACTCGATGAGAAAGCCATGATCCTTATTAAATCGGACTGGAACATCCCTTGTTTTGGCTCCCCGAGTTACATCTGGGAATGCAAGCTCAGAAATGTCCGATACACCTTAAAGAGTTTGGCTAAGGTGGATTATAAAGACCCTGGTAATTTGAAGAAACAATTCCAAAATGACCTTTCCATCTTGCAATCTGAAATGGAAAGGGCAGAAGTAACACCAACTCTCATCCGTAACGAGCAAGAGCTAAATTGGAAAATCCTTAGTGCAGCTCGAAAAGAAGAAGAGGAATGGCGTATCAAGTCCAGGAAATTATGGCTCAAAGGGGGAGACAACAATACAGTTTATTTACGTAAACAAACTAAAGCTAGAATCAGCCGCAATATGATAAAAAACTAAAAGACAGAGATGGCTCCAAAATTCTCAATCAGGAAAAAATTAATGATCATATCTTTCAGCACTTCCAAGAGCTCTACTCGGATAAGAATGAGGCCGACCCTGTGGCCCAAGAGGACCTTCTCTCTAAGATTTTTGTTCTCATCATGGACGATGAAAACCGAGACCTCTCAAAACCAATAATGGAGTATGAAATTCAAAATGCCATCTGATCCCTGCATGCCGACAAAGCTCCTGGTCCTGACGGCTTCACCATAAATTTTTATTGTACTGCGTGGGACATAATAAAGGAGTATTTGAAGAAAATGTTAAATTGGACGCGGAAAAAGGATAATATAGGAGGAGTCACAAACTCATCCTTCCTCTCCTTGATCCCCAAAGACAAGAACCCTCTCTCGGTTAACCGATTCAGGCCCATCTTGCTCTACAATACTTCCTACAAGATACTTGCAAAAAATCTAGCCACCAAAATGAAAAAGGTTATGGGCCACATTATCTCGGAAAGACAAGGTGGCTTCATTGCAAGAAGAAAAATCCTCGACAATATCATTATCGTTCAGGAAGCAATTCACTCCAGCATGGAACACAATCACCAAGGTATGGCAATTAAACTAGATATGGCCAATTCATTTGATAGAGTCAACCATTTTTTCTTGTTTGAAATAATGTCAAAATTCGGGTTCTCTAAGAGGTTCATCAGGTGGATTAAGGCACACATTATCATTCCCTGGATTTCTCCTTTGGTCAATGGTAGACGAGCAAATTTTTTCAAAGCCTCTCAAGGAATTTGGCAGGGATGCCCATTATCCCCCTTCCTTTACATCATTGTTGTTGACTCTTTGAGTAGAAGACTGAAATGCCTCCAGGACATTGGGGAATTAAAAGGTATGGAGATTGCCAGAGGAGTGCGTGCTGCTAATAATGCTCAATTTGCAGACGACACCATCCTGCTTGGGAGCGCATCAACTGTTATTGCTGAAAGATTTAAAAAAGCTCTCTCTACCTTTCTTGAAGCCTCAGACGACAAAGTAAATGATTCTAAGTCGAAGGTGTATGGATGGAATTTCCCACCTGGGGTCATGGAAAGGATATCTAGAGTTCTCGGATTTGAAGGTATCTCAGTTTGGAACTCCTTCAACTACCTGGGTATTCCCATTTTCAAGGGGAAAAAAAGAAGATAGATTGGCAAGGACTAGTTGAAAAAATTAAAAAGAAAATTAACTCCCGGGGATTCTGTTGGTTAAATCCTGCAGGGAAGCTTACTCTTATTAAATCCATCTTATCTGCTTACCCTATCTATGTTTGCTCAATCTCTCTGGCCCCTAATTAAATTATTCAGGAAATTAATAGAGAACTTCGCAAGTTTATTTGGCAGGGTGGCAAGGCAGGCAACACTAGGAAATATCATTTGATCAATTGGGATACGGTCTGCAGTCCACAAAATTGTGGCGGTGTTGGCGTAAAAAATCTTGTCTTTATGAATCTTGCACTTGGTGCTAAAATCCTTTGGAGAATTTCTACGGATAAAGATGGTTGGTGGAAACAAGCTCTCTGGAAAAAATACATGAGTGGCACACGAAGACGTTGCATTGAAAACCTGGATATGGGGAAAAAAGGGACCCCCATCTGGGACCTTTGCAAAAAATCTTCCTTCATCATCCAGGATAAAATCCACTGGGTTGCTGGAAATGGTAAAAACATTAAGCTCTGGAAGGACAATCTTGAGCTGAGATCCCCAGTCAACTTTTAGCATGAATTAAGAGAACTTAAATTTTGGCTTTAGCACAATAATATTCTCACTCTGTTTGACATCTCCAAGTGGACCAACAGCGGAAGGTGGATCGGCTGGAAGGAGTTGGACATCCCTGAGAATTTGAAACCGGACTATGAAGCCTTCCTTACCATCCTCCAAGAGCAAAGCACCACAAACCAGCTCCAAAAAGACAGACGGGGCTGGGGGAGGTCTGGAAACTACACGATTAAAGAAGGATATCAACATGTATATAAAAGCAGGATTGAAAGCAATATAGATGCCAATTGGGCCAAAATATGGAACAAAGATGGATTGCCAAAAGTGAATTTTTTCTTTTGGATGCTCTCCCTTAGGAAAATTTTAACCGTGGAGAACTTGAGAAAGCGAGGAATTGAAGGACCTCTTCGCTGCATTCTTTGCAAAAACTCGGAGGAAACCATGGAACACATCTTTCTCGAATGTAGTTTCTCTCTTGAGGTCTGTAGCTTGGCCTTTAGCAACCTAAATTTCAATATTGTAATGCCTACAAATTGGAACGACCTCTTCAAATGTTGGAAGGATTATTACCAAGGCACTCTCCTTAGGAAACTGGATTTTACCAGAGCTTGGGAAGCCCTTCCTAGATTCATCTGCTGGAAAATTTGGACGACCATAAATAAAGAAATCTTTGATGGCACTTTCACAAGCCCGAACTGGGTCTTCTCTTCAGCTAAAGCCCTCTGGACCGAATCTCTGTCCTCCCGAGGAATGCACAACATACATCAGGAACCTCTTTCCGTTGAAGAAAGGAACTGCATGGTTGACTTTCTCGCTCCAAATTTCCCTTTCTCCTGGAGAAAAACACCTAAAAAACCGAGGCCTAAGATTTGGCAATTGCGCATGAGTAAGGAAGAATTTCAGGATTGGAGGGATAACCTGAAATTCATCTTGTTATTCTTTGACGGAGCCTCGAAAGGAAATCCTGGGTTGGAAGGTGCGGGGGGAGTTCTCTTTGACTCCAAGGGGAATCAGAAGAAAGAGTATGCATGGGGAATTGGGATAAAGACTAACAATGGCACGGAATGGCTCGTGCTCATCAAAGGATTAGAGATTGAATCAGCTTTGGGAATTGAGAACCTAAGAGTTATCAGAGACTCTCTCATCATCATCAGAGACGCAAGGAATATAGTCAATAAAACAAAGAAACCCACCTCCAAGTTGCATCACCTCCTTCTCAGCATTAGTAAAGAATTTAAAGACATCTCCTACTACCATGTTTTGAGAAATCTCAATGGATAAACTGATGCAATGGAAAACTCTGGAGCTGGGATCCCATATGGACACCTCAAGAGTGATAATGTCATCTACAAAAACATTTGGATCCCCTAGCTCAGGCCCCCCCTAATTCTCTGGTCCTTCTCAATCCCCTAATGAGAAAATCTAAACTCAAGAATTCAAACTATAGAGATGGAAATGTTTTGGTTTTCAAAAATTTCACCACCCAAAACGGCGGTCTGCACATTCCCCATAGACTTTGGAAGCATGCTAGCATTAATTGTGAATGGTTGGCTCACCAATTGTCCAGCATGCGAGGTTAGATGCATGAATTAAGACAGGGGAGAGCGGTTTCATTTTGCACTCTTGCTGGTTGTTCACCCTTCTAGATTGTGCGAAGTGCTAAGTGTGGTTTGCGCCCGTCTTTGTTTTGGTGTGAGTTAGTTGGAGATAGCAGCATGGAGAACTCGAACTCGTAGGCTGGGGATAGCCTATATCTGAGATGCTTTAGGTGTATCAAGGCAATCCGTGGGCCAAACACTGCTGGCATCAGGGCAATTCCGTTGGTCGAAGAGGACTTTGGCATATCGGTGGATAGTAGGTACCATGTGCATGGCCCCTGTCGAAGGAAGGACATGGCTAACAATTCTCAGAATCTGGAAGTGAGGCACGAACCCACGAACCCTGAATTGGAAATGATTAGCCGACTGCAGGAATTGGAAGGCCAAGTCAAGATGATACAGAACAAAAACTGGGAATTTAAGAAGGTTTTATTCCGACTCTACTCCTTGAAAAAAAAAACACATTATGAGTTGAAGCACCAGAATAGTATGGTGGCAGAGAAAGTGGAGCATTTGGAAGAGACTTTGGGTCTCAGATACCCTCACAAAAAACGTAATTCTGGTGGTGAAAGAAACGAATTGGTCAATATTCGTAGTGTGAAAATCCTCACAGCATATCTAAGAGCTGATGTGTACCTCACAATGAAAGAATTTAGGAATAAGATTAAGAGTGGTCAATGCAGTAAAATGAGCAACATAATAATAATACAGTAGAACTCGGATAGAAGCAAAATAACTTCACACACACTAATTCAATAATCACAATATGGACAAATAAGTAGTACAATGCATGAAGATTCGAATGCCAAGGTGGCAATTTGAATTAGCCTTCATGGAGTGATCAAAATATCACTGGAGTGTCATCGAAGCACAACTAGAACTCTTCATCATCATCAGTGGAGTCATCAATGCTCAAGTAACTGTCAACCATCAGTCAAACTGAGTCTAACTGAGTGTGGTAGGTGTAACTGGAATTAACTGAATGAAGGAGGCTCAGTGTAGGGTGCATGAGGAGCTAACTGGAGTCAGAATGGGCAGTCTAGTCTCATTGGAGGTCCATCGAAGTGATACAGTCAGTTGAGAGTCAGTCTAGCCTTAAATCAAGGAAAGAACTAAAGATAACTGAAGTAACTGAGGTACAACTGAATGGTAACTAAGAGAGGGTGCCTTTGCTTCCTTAAATCAAGGAGGAAGGGCGCACTAATCTCTAGGAGGGATAAAACTGATCTGAGAGAAGCTCCGAGGGCTGGCCAACTGGGGCTAGGTGCTGGGGCTGATGACTAGGATGCATGCAGAATGCATGCTGCATGCATAAATGCATGCAAGAATGAAATTGAAATAATGAAAATGCTGGTAGGACTAGGATGCAGTATAGGAATATCCTAATATGCAAGAAGCTGGAGAAGTTAAAGAGTATCATGGCTCAAGCCGGGAACTTCGTCGACCTCAACCAAGATAGGAATGGGACTGCTGGCTCCAGTGGAGCAGACTTGAACATCGGCACACCATAGTTGCTCGATGGTTGGTTCCACCTTTTTGCCTGTTATGCATATTTACCAGTTTTTTGGTTTCGGCTTTGTATATCTGAAAGTGATGGGATGGGAGAACTTCATAGGAAAAACAACCTTTTGGGTAGCTTCAGCTTTTAGGTTTTTGTTTAAAAAATATCAGTTTAGTTATGTATTTCCTCTGCATTAGACTTCTAGGACAATTTGTCAAAATTTGCATCTCTCATGGAACTAGAATGTTGTTTCTTAGTTGTAAGAATGTAAAAGATGAACTGGGAGTGATGGATGCTACCTTGTTAAAGGAGAAATCTTCCTCTGTGCTATGTAATCCTCGGTTTTATTTTTAATCAAAGCTACTCAACCGTTTGTGTTAAAAAAAATAGAAACACATTATTTATCCAGTTGATAAATCTCAAGCAAAAGGGTTCAGTTGTAGAGCACATCAAGCAGTTTCAAAAGTTAATCCTTAGAGTGAAGAATATTCCAGAAGATAATTTGTTGGATATCTTTATGGGAACTTTGAAGGATAACATTCAACATGAGGTCCATCTATTCGAACCAACATCCTTAGAGAAGGATTTCATGTTTCCAAGGAAGGTTGAAAGTAAAAACATGGTGATGGCTACTGAAAGGACCACCCCTAACGCCTATAGAGGGAATAATGTTTGTTATGTGGAATTCTGCCCTACGGATAAGTCAAAATTCCCTTAGACTAAAGCAGACTTTAACTAACTCTAGGCTAAGAACAAAACAAAACAAATGCTACCTTGAATCCCTAGATCTAACAAACATCTCAGGATTAAAATGCTGAAGAGAATAGGAAGAGTTTAACTGACCTTCTATCCAAACGCTTGTTTTTGGTATTTGCTCCAAGCTCCAAGCCCTCACAAGTGAACCTGTCAAAATGGAACCAAGACACAAGAATGCACTATTCTCTAGCAACCTGAAACATGAGTTAGGATCTAAATCTATGAAAGATACAAATCATATCATTAAAACAAAATTAACACACATGATTTGGGAAAACAAGACAAGTTATTCCATTACAACTTGAAGAATACTTACAAAAGGTGCTTGATGCCCAAGCCAATCCTTCAGCTCCAAGTGTCTTCTCCTCTAGCTATCTCCACAATGCTGCAAGACCATAAGTTTGGTGCTCTCAAGAGTCCTCCCCCTTTTCCAATGGCATACCTCTCTTTTATAGTGAATGGTGAGGTTAACCAACAAGAGAGATGGGTGGATCTAAGGAGAGATAAGTGGATCAGGGTTTCTAATCGAAGGAGATGAGTTGAGATCGAATCAAGGACCCCAATCTTCCATTATCTTCGAAAATCCAAAATCCCACGAGCCAAGGGAAAAAAGCTATTAAAAGAGTACCCGCGTTTTGCAAAGACTGCAGAACGCGGCACTGCCGCGCTTTGGGAAAAAAGCAGAACGCGGTAGTGTCTAGTACCCGCGTTTTGTCAAGCTGGCAATGCGCGGTAGTGTATGTGAGTAAAGCCTAAGGTGGGTCAAAACTTGCCAGGGTGGATTCACCTTCAAGGTTGACTCATCATCTGTCTCTTCTGGATGGTTTTAAAACAGTAGGGGAAGTGTCGTCAACTTGTTTTGTGATGGGGATGCGACACTGTGAAATATAGAGGTATAACAGATGCCCCCTAAAGTGTGAGGTCAGAAAGGAGTGATGGCCGAAAGACTTTACGAATATAATGTGCAGAGATAGCATCGAGGAGAGCGACACGGAGCTGAAATAGAAACAAAGTGTTAGATATACCACCGAGGCGGGCATTCCCATGCTCGGAAATAGATGACTCAAAGCATGGCTGCCGACCAATACATTGCAGATCCATGAGTACTGAGATAATGTAGACTGTGGATAGATCATGGCTACTATGAACAAGCGTAGATCCATGAGACAATAATGACACAGCCACGACCAATACAATAAGTGGATCTGTGTGATAATACAAAAGACATCTCCATCGCAGCCTGGACGCAGTCAAAATGTAGAGGTGCGTCCAGGGTCTTCTACCCGATCGCAAAAAGATACGAATCTAACCATGTGATTACAAGGTGTTGAAGTCGAACATGGTAGAAACCATTTGATTACCGGTCAATGATGTGGACCGATAACAAATGCGAGGGAGATCACCAATGATGACGATGATTCCCAAGGTATCAATAGTACATCTCAACGAAATGCGAATGAATGAGTTGATGTCGAGCATCCGAGAGATTTGCTTGATCAGAGGTCAATGATGTGAACCTGCTATCAAGCACGAGGAAACCTGCCATTGAGGCATGCAGGTACCAAGGTACTGATGGTTGATCTCTAAGTCTAATTCCCGGATAGTGATTTGGTGTCGACAGGAATAGACTCGTCGAAGGTGGGCCATGATGATTCCCACATCATCGACACGAAATCGGCACATATGATAGGACAATGAAGCAATGGAGTATGTACTGACACAGCGGAGGCCTGACACAATGAATGACTCGAAACAATGCAACCCTTTGAACATGTAACGGCATGTAACAGGACTTGGCAGCAGGGATTATTGATAAATAGAGGATAGACACCGGATGAGCGGACTCGTGGCCAGGGAGACGACCCATGATGATGACTATAACTCAATGAAAGACGGATACCCAAATATAGACAAGAGATGGACACATGCCATGTTCAAAGGTAACGACTGACAAGCTGCCATAGATAAACCTGACTTGTTCCCCCATATTTCCCCGACATGATGGACGAGTACCTCTTTCTTGTTTTACGAGCTTGAAGAGGATAAAAGATGCTCGGTGTAGCTCATCTCATGGATGAGTCCAATCTCACATATTTTACGAACCTGAGAAAGGAGGGGTTCGTCCCAAAGTGGGTCCTTCGATGTTAATATTTTAACGAGTCCAAGGAAGGAAAACTCGGTAGTTTTTCATATTTAGAGAGCCTAAAAAACTTAAAGGAAGCTCCATAATGTACTTTTTCGTAAAATTTAGTCCCTCGGTCCCGAAAAAAGTGTAAAACAATTCCCGAGAGAACTCTCCCAGTCGAGATTGATTGAGGTATACCTTTCTCGTAAATAGTCTAGACGGGCCGAAAAAGGGGTAACCTATCACCGAATAGACGACCTTTCAAATACTTTTACAAGTGTGAAAGAGTCAAGATCACTTGGCAATCTTTTCAATTTTAAGGAGTCTGAAAAGAGCTTAACTATGGACTCCTGTGGTCTTTTTCGTAAAATTCAAATTATTCTGGTCCGAAAAAAGAATAAAATACAACCAGGATAATACTTTCCTCATCGTTTTAACGAGCATGAGTAAAGCTGACCGTACTCGACACCGTTTACTTGCGTTTGACAAGCACGACACAGGTGTGAAAGCGCTTGGAATCTTTTTCAAGTTTTAAATCCAGAGCACGAAAAAGATAAAGTGGGCTCAAAATGAAGGTCAAATTACGAATAAACACCGGTATGAATGCATCCCGTTTCTACCGCGGATCCTGTCAATAAATGCTCAACAATTGGACATTAGCAATGTGAACAAGGGTTTATTTATTTGAAATAGTAATTAATTAATTAATTAATTAAAAATGTGAAAAAATGCTATATAAGGCATGGTAAAAATAGAAATTACTATTCATTTGTGTTTTTTACCCAAAGGAGACATTTTTACCCATTTTGGAGCAAAATTTCAAGGATCGATACCGGGAGTTCTGGGACACCATTTCGACTACCGTCTGCGTCAGGTAAGAGTGCTCGAGCCCCTCTTTCATTTCATGTAAGAAATTTTTGCTTTCACCAGGAAAAAATTAATTTTTTGGCAAGCCCTTTTGGGCAAGAATCGCCCTCCGTACTACCGCGCGGGGGCCCTATCGAAAGGCGCGGTACTGTTGAACAGTACCACGCTGTAACCCCGAAATGAGGCGCGGCACTGTGGAATGCCGCGCGGTAGGGTGTCCTCCAGGCGCGGCACATGCGAATTTTAAGTTCAAAAAATCAAATTTTCTCCAATTTTTTGCTGGAAGTAAATTGTTAAATAGTTACTAATTGCTTTGTTTGCCTTTTTGCATGGATTTGCAACTTATTTGGAGCAAAATGGTGAGTTGGAAAGAGAGGGAGCACGAAGCGGATGATTTTGCAGCCGAAAATGACTTACCAACCGTGACCGCATTGCGAGAATGTGGTTTGCTAAAGTTTTTCAAGACCAAAGGGATCCGTCAGCAGCCTAAACTCCTTACTCACCTTATCCAATTGTGGGAGCCTGACACTCAAGCTTTCCGAGTGGGAGAGCACGTGCTTGAAATCCAACTTGAGGATATTTACTTCCTCACGGGTCTCTCAAAGAGAGGGGCCCGGCCGAGCTTTACCGGGTACACCGCTTCAGAATCAAGCACAGATGATTTAATTGCTCGATATTGCCAGGCGGGTTCGAGTAAGAAAAGTGGGAAAGTGGCCATAAAAGAGGTCACAAATCTTCCTTTTAAAACCTTGCTATTCACTATCACGCGTGCAGCGGGAAGCGTGAGTCCACATCAGGCATCCCGCACACAGGTGAATCTCGCAGCAGAGTGCATGGGAGGAACAGTTTTCAACTGGTGTGATGCAGTGTTGTCCAATCTGAAGGAACAGGTGCATAAGTGTAGGACCGAGAAAAATACCCAGTTTGGCTATGGGAGCATCCTGGTCACTTTCTTCTTGGCTAGGGTGCCATTACTGCGTCCACAGATATCTATGCATCCTCGTCCACCTACTGAGCCATGGATGGCTCGATGGAGTGACTACGCTGGACGCCTCGGGGGACCTCAGCGGCTAGCCTTTGGAGAGGACTTTTTCTCTTGGCTAGAGGAGCAGATAGTCATGATTGACGACTATCCCTATTCAGGGGTAGATTTTCGTGAGGATATCGACTTGGCTTTGCCAGAAGATGATGACTGGGACAACTCTGGTATGACCTTCATGGATATGTATTTTTTCCTTTTTGAATATTTAATTTTTATTGATTTTTTAGAATGTGTAAAAGATGCCTACTTCTTGGAGTAGAGACTATCTTCAAAAGAGCAACAAAATTGGGTAATTGAGATGTTGGGATATGACTTTTAAGTCATCTATAAAAAAGGGAAGCAAAATATGGTGGCAGAGGCACTCTCAAGAAAATATGAGTATTTTGAGGCATTACTTTGTGCTATTTCTATTATACAACCCGATTGGATAGTAGAAGCAAGGGAAGAATGGAAGAATGACCTATCCCTGTGGACGCTCATTCAAAAGCTACAAAAGGATCCCAGTGTATCAAATAATTTTGTATGGAGAAATGATTCACTTGGTATAAGGATCACTTATATATGTGTAATAAATCCCAACTTGAACAAAAGGTCTTTTTGGAATTACACACCTCTCCTATAGGAGGGCACTCAGGATTCCTAAAAACCTACCATAGGGTCAAGAAGGAATTTTTTTGGGAAGGTCTTGAATCTGATGTTCAAAGGTTCGTGGAAAAATGTTTGGTTTTCCAACAAAGTAAGGTTGAAACAATTAAGACCCAAAGTATTTTATAACCATTAGACATACATTGTCAATGTTGGGAGGAAGTCTCAATGGATTTTATCATAGGTCTACCCAAGTCAGAAGTAAATAATGTTATTATTGTGGTTTTTGATAGACTCACCAAGCATGCACACTTTTTTTCACCCTCTCACCCGTTTAACACAAGTACAATAGCTACATCATTCATGGAAACAATTCAAAAGATACATGGAAATCCAAATATTATTGTAAGTGATGGAGATCCAATTTTCATTGGAAATTTTTGGGATGGACTAATTTCTTGTTTGGGTACGCAGTTGACTTACAGTTCATCTTATCATCCTTAATCTGATGGGAAAATGAGATAGTGAACAAATGCTGGGAAGGCTATATTTGTTGCTTTGCATATGATACACAAACATAATGGGTGAAAAAATGGTTATCTTTGGCAGAATGGTGGTACAATACTTCCTTCCATACATCATATAAAATGTCCCCATTTATGACACTTTATGGGTACCAACCTCCATCTATCACATCTCCCTTGAAAGGAAAATCAAAAGTTCAAGCTATGGAATATTTCCTCGAGCACAAACAAGAAGTTCTCATGATATTGAAGGAAAACCTGGTTATATAAAAAAGAAGGATGAAACAACAAGTAGATCAACATCACAATGAAAGGGGTTTTGAAGAAGGGGATTGGTTATTTTTGAGGCTACAACCTTATAAAAAGATGTCCCTCAAGAAACTAAAAAAGGACAATAAATTAGCACCGAAGTAATATGGTCCTTATAAATTTTTGTAGAAGATTGGTAGTATGGCTTACAAATTGGAGCTCCCCTCACCTTAAAGTGCACACCCAATTTTCCATGTTTCTCAATTAAATTAGGTAATAGGATACAAGATCCCGATTCAAAATATCTCGCTAGAGCTTGATGAAGAATGAAAATTCATATTGGAACCTGAGCAAATCACCGAAACAAGGACCAAACAACTACGAAATCAGGTTATTATTGAGTACCTCATCAAGTGGAAGAACTTAACAGTTGAATATTTGACATTGGAAGATGAGTTCTTCATACATAAACATCCACAACTAACCAAGCGTTGAGGACAACACTTGTCTGAAGGGGTTGGACATGTTAAGCCCTAAATTGTGTTTAATTCACCCCTAAATTGGGCACTTTATATTAATATTGTTATATTATTGATGTCACCTTCAGTCCATTAGTGGTAATTGTACCTCTTTGTCTCATATATATATGGAGGCCTTTTCATTTAAATCATCTAATCTTGTCTTGTTTTTTCTTGTGTACTCGGTACATTGCATAAGAAGGTTGTCCCTTCAAAGAGGCTTCCTCTACATCTATTTTCTTCATTATTAAGGTGCGGACTACTCTTTCTTGTCTATTTATGCTCTTTTGGGGGATTTGTTGCATAACACATAGGTATAAGGGAACACCTAATATGTCATTAACCAATGAGTATTCTTCATACACTAATATCACATTAGGAAAAGAGTTTTTACTTACAACAAAAGAAGTTTACTGGAAAAAACTAAAGGCAAAAATTTACCTGAGTCCATTTTATCCTATTTTGGTGGATGAAATCACATAAAAAAATGGAGAAACACCTCATTATATATGTTACATATCTAATGGATGAAAGAAGAGGGCCACGTGCAACAAAGTTTATTTTTCTTTTGAAAATCAAGGATAGTACCGCACAGTCAATGTATGAATCCCTATTAGGATTATTATTTGAAATGGATTTATCAAAATATAAAATGGTGCGATTTCGGTCATATGGAGCTTCATCTATGAGATACATTCATGAAGGTATAGCTACTAAGTTGCTTCATGAAGTGCCCCATTTGTTGTGTATTCATTGTGTAGCACATCGTAAGGCATTAGCTATAAAATATGCTTCAAAGTATTTTCCCGAGTATAATTATATTAATAAGGTGGCCAACAAAGTATATTATTGGTTGGGAAAATATGAAAAGAGACATGGATAACATAAAATTTTAATGGACTTATTTCAAATTGATAAATTACAGGTACTTCAAATTCCTCAAATTCGATGGCCTTCTAAGGGACAAACGATGAATGTGGTTGTCAAAATTATGCCAACGTTATTACAAGAATGGAAACATGATAACATAAAATGTATTAAATGGGAACAATATTTCAAGTTCAATTTTGTATTCATTTGTTGGCGGATGTTCTAACTGAATTAAATAACTTAAGTCGTGAATGATTTCAAGAGGAACACATTGATGTAAAATCTATTGGTATGCAATTAGATGTGCTCATCGCATAATATTCTTACGAGATATGTGTTGAGAAGGTTCTCAACATGTTTCATATTTCTTGAAGACAACATAACATGAAAAATTGGAGTTTATTGACAATATAGGTGCTTCTGATGTGCATTTGCTAAGAATTGAATTTATACCTAATTCACTTGGGTTAGGTACCGTGGATGATTGTATCCACTTGTGTAAAATATTTGTCCAAAAGTTGATTGATTGTGTCGATGACAAGTTTATAGATTAGTCTATATTTAATGCAACAAAACTATTTATTCCTCATTCATACTTTGAAGAAGAGAATGAGAGAGTCTGTGAATCAAAATGATGGTTGAGACACCTATGTGAATTTTTTTATATCAAGGAGACTTTCCAATAATAAGGTGAAATGGAAAGTTTTACTATTACTCTACATTGGGCATATCCAAAGAAACACATGATTGGAACATGGGAACAATGTGGAGGAGAACCTGCGTGGTGTGAATTCTATCGAAATTTAATGAAATTGTAGAAAATTGTTCTTACTCTTCCTGCTAGCATTGCTAGTTGTGAAAGAGGATTCTTTAAGTTGAGTCGCATAAAAAAATATGATAGATCTAGAATTTGTCTTGAAAAATTAGACACATTAATGTTTTTATCTCTATCAACACCTCAAGAATTACATGAGGTAGAGTGGAATACAGTTTATGGAACTTGGGTAGGAATGAAGACACAAAGTCTTCTTTCACTGGGTGGAAGAAATTAAGATGTCATAATATTTTATTCAATTTTGTAATGTCCAATATCTTGAATAATAAATTTAAAAAGTATTGTGTGTGATTATGCAAATAAATATTAGTTAACAAAAATTGAAGTATGCCATAATTTAATTCTATGGAAAAGGGGGTTATGTTTTGATGATTATAAGTTAAAAGTTAAAGTTTTCGCAATTAATATGTTTTGGTTATTGTTTTATATATGAATTTTAAATCACTTTTCATTTTCATATGAATAGAAAAATTTGTTCTGGCTTTCCAACATAGAAGGGTTATTAAGATGTTAACCCTTGAAATTGAAATATAATCTTTCCCTTCAAATTTGATGCATGATCGCATTTTTCTACTCATCAGTTCCCGCCAAGAGCCTTCTAGCTCGCCATAGAAGGGTAACTTATTTTTCCCATGCAAATGAAATTTCAAATAAAAAATTACATGTCAAATTTGAAATAAGGATTATTTTTTGTTTTTTCATTTGAAGGGCGGGAAAGTTTGCTATAATATATTATACGTTTCATTATTCTTATAATACTTTTTATCTATACCATAAAATAATTTCACATTTTTTTCAAAAATAAAAGAATAATATCTGTTTTTAGGATAAACTCCTATTTGCTAGACCTCCATGTCTGTGCATGCCTATGTTACTATTATTTCTTGCCTATGTTACTACTATTGGAAGCATACAATTTACTTATTTATTTAGATCATTTATTCTTTCTTGTATTGAGATCTCACTGAGTAACCACTCACCTAAAATGCATAGGAGCAATGCATCTAGTTTAGTGATCTTGCTCAAACTCGAGGGGATTGGAGTTCAAGTACGTCAGACTAGTAAATGAAAGCATATGATAACCTTGAATTATTTTGTGCTATTTTAAATTATTATTGTACATTCTTTAAAATTTAATTATTTACTTCATTTATTTATTTTTACTTATTTTGAGTCCTCACCTAGCACAAGAGCATTGCACCTTATTAGTTTAGTGATCTGGAATAGCTTGAGGGGATTGGACTTCAGGTAACTTCACTTGGATTGCCTTTGTAAACCATTATGCAAGCCTAGTAAATGAAAATATAAACGTATCTTTAATTTTTATAAAATATGGCATCCTAAAAAGAGAAATTTTTTTAAAACAAAAAGCGATTATCTTTGTCTTGATAAAAGGATGAATAAATTTAGCAGAGCCATAAAAAAAATCCTCTTTTATATTTCAGAGGTTCATAAATTGTAGCTTGCAAGATAAAACACATATTTACAGTCATCCAAAAGGAGGAATTGCTATCCCAAAATATAAAACTCCCTAAACTGCTATAGATTTTCACATATTGACTAACTAACAAAATAAAAAAAGAACATTTAAAAAGGAATCTAACTATTGGAATCACTATATGCTCCTTGGACGACATAGAGAACATCATATTCATGTTCTTCACTATCAGAACTAAATGCATCATCATTTGAAACCTCTTCATCATTAACAACCTCATCATCATATGAATTTTCTTCCATATTCACCTCTGAATCATCTTCTTTATCTGTGTCATCATCATGGACAGATTTTTCTTCTGCATCATCTTCATTATCAACATCATCATCCTGGGAATCACTGGAAATCTCTTTATATTCATCAGTAATAGCAACAAGATTTATATGCATACCCTCCGATCCATCTTTCAATCTAGAGGGGATATGAACTAGCTGAAGGACTCAAGTACCATCACCATTCTTAAAGTTAAAGTTTTCATCATTTTTGGAAAATTTACCCCCAACTAAGTCTTCATGCTTTGACACAACAATATCTATTTCCTTCAACTTATTTCCATAGGCTCTAATAGGTGCTTGCATATTGGTGAAACGAGCTTCCATATTATCGTTAATTTGATGAGAGAATTGTTCAATTTGATCCATCTGGTTGTCTAAGACTGGAGAATGCAAAACCAATTGGTGAACAACTTCAAACATACCCTCCATACGATCTCTCATCCATTTCAAGTGAGTACAAACATATTGAATACTAGCATTGGCTGCACTGACTTGTTTGGAAAGGTCCTCTAAAAGCTTTTCAATATCCATGTTAATAATATTACTACAATTCCAAACAGAGTTGGAAATTCCAAAGCCACACCTACCTGGATAGGGTGAATAAACCATAAAATATAGGGAGGTCTCTCCAAAAGAGATAATACACACATCCTAGCCAATGATAAAAGATAGAGAGTTGGCAGAATAATAAGAGGGAAAAATAGGAATTACCTCTCTAACCAAGGAATAACTACTAACAACAATCACATCAAGCCTTAACCCAAAATTATCCACCAAAAGATCCAAAAGATCTGTATCCCAAACTTGACAAATAAGGGAGAGAACAGAGCCGCAACGAAATACCTTTGGAATTTTAGTAGGTCAACCAAAGTGCCTATCTCCTCGATCTATGGAGAAGGCAGATGAAATTGCATCCCTCACCACTTTGGAAACATCCAAGAATACATCAAGAAGATCCAGTTCAAATAAATAGATAAGTAATGTTTCCTACTACATGTGGTCCCACACAGATATCACGTCCACCAAGTCATACTCTCTCAAGGTAGCAACCAAAGAATTGGTTGGACAAAGGTACATGTGCACAAGAAACCAAGGAGTTGGTCAAGCAAAGGCACAAGTGCACAAGCAAATCAAGAGAAGATTCCGGAATGCACAAGCAATCCTAAACACTGTATGGTCAAATATTGGGAGTGCACAAGAAGTATGAAATATATTATGGTTGAATAGTCCTGAAAGCGTGCAAGTCTCACCAATCAAAATATGCTTTCAATTATTGAGCATCCATAAGTTCCAAGAAAGGTGCAGCGATTGAAGTAAGCATATGCGCAAATTCCACGACCGATGATACAACAAGTGCACAATACCCACAAGTAATGGTACCGTAAGGGTCAAAGTCCAACCAAGTCGAAGATCACATATGAGCAGGTTACATAAAGCATTAATACATCAAGTGCGCAAGACCCACAAGTGATGGTACAACAAGGGTGAAAGTCCCACTAAGTCGAGGACCATGTTTATGCACATACCACAAAGTATCAGTATATCGAGATCTCAAGACTACACCGCTATGGTGTAAAGTTCCACTAAGTCGTGGACCATGGATGCGCAAGAATCACAAAGGATGACACATCAATAGCGTAGAAGATGACATGTGGAAAAAACATAATCCATGAAGCAAGGAAGAAGGAATGCCACAACCAACTTGTGGACATACAATCCATGCAGGACATGTATAAATAGAGATGCAAGTTGGAGATTTGAAGTAAGCTTGATGGCAAGGATATAGAGCTTCAAGAGGAAAATACAGATTTATATTCGGGGAATCAAGGGATCAAGGACATAACGGTATGATCTAGGGAGGAGTTGAGTGTGCACATGGAACAAAATGACATACTAATGGTGCGCAGAATGATGGTGTATATCTATGGCAGATGTACAAATACTGAAAGGCAGAATCACAGAAGAATGTGCAAGTGCGTGAGAGCCGAAACGACAGTATTTTTTGCAACACATAGATAGTCACATATGTGGTGAGATATAAGAACAAAGACATAACCGAAGTATATTAGAATATGCACAAAAGTTTCATTGATGCATGAACGTTGAAGTGAAGTGTCCGAAGCAAAGAAGTCCATTTGATGCGTGGTGACAGAAGCAACAACAAAATCCAGTATGCGCGTCATGATGAGGATGATCCGAGACAAGTGCATTAAACCGAAAGGACGAATCATTTGATGCACAACATGTTGTAGATTGTATAAAATACTGTGACATGTAAACAGAATAGACACATCTTAGTAAGTGCGTAGTTCCATCTGACACTGGTGCATAATCTCATATCAACAAGCTATCAATTTAAAGCAGTATATTATTAGTTGGTGATTGCAGTTGCGTAGTAGCAGAATAACATAGTGAACCATGATGCAGACTACAGTATCAACAACACACAATACATGATGTAAGTCATCAATAGAAGTAAATAATTGAGTGGAATGAGAAGTCAAGTGATGTATGTAGCACAGTGACAGCGAATTGTCTTCATACAAAGGTAGAACCTAACATAACTAATATCATAATATTAGAAGTGTGTGTGAGTTTGAAGTTCAGTAAATAAACATCATATATTTTTCATTTAGGTGGTAGGACGGGGAAAGGAGCAGGAGTTTGTAGCCTCCTTCCAGTTGGTGTTGGAGAACCCAGGGAGTTGGTGCTTCCTTCCTATAAAACCAGGGGTCGCTGTCTCCTTCCAGTTGGTGCTGGTAAACACAGAAATTCAGTGCTTCCTTGAATGCATTATTTTCATTGCAAAAGAGCATTCAGTGGTTTTCTCCCGATTGGGTTTCCTCGTCAAAATACTATGTGTTCTGTGTTATTTTTCTTGTTGCATATGTGGATGAATGTTTTATTTATGTTGGATGCATAATTAAAAGATGAATATTAAAGATAAGACTAATTTGTTAAAGAAGGTAAAAACAATTGATAACTGCGCTAATACTGATTCACCCCCCCCTCTCAGTGTTAAATTGATTCCAACATAATCTACTTCAATTGCATACTGACACTAGGTGATGTTGATCCATCACATTTTTTAGACATAAAAAACATTAGTTTTTTATTTAGATATAAACACCATTATTTTTTATAAGTGTCATGATCTTGACTCGAGTGTACCATATTACAAAGCCATGGTTCCATATTATCATTGATTTACTATTACATGGGCATGTGTATGCATGCCTAATTTTGAAAAGAATATATATATATATATAATAATAATAATTTCTTGTTTTGGTTACAAGTGACCTCCTTTCTCTCTCCATCATGGGTTTTCCTTTTCAATACTCTCTCAAACACTTTTAGAGAACACATGGTGTATTTTGGTTGTATAGAGCTCTCCTAACCTCACACATCATGGGGCATCTATTATCATGACGCTTTCATCTACTTGTGAGACTTCATTAATTTATATTGAATGCATAATAAATCAATCTCTAAAGAATATTATAAGATCAAACACTTGGAGGACGTGGCAATTAATCACTGCGATCATAAATCCACTCCATGATTGACCATTTTGGAGAATGGTGTTGATCTCCCTTGTATTTGGTGTACATCTATGAAGTAAATCCTCCGAGAACTATGCCGTTAGTGTTACAATGATAATTTTTCCAATTTCAGGGCTCATTAAAATGGAGTTGTACTCATTCCTAATGTAAATGAAATCACATAGGTGAATATTTGACATTCAAGCTTCATTTTAGATCCAACATGGATTCAAGAAATATATAATTTGAGGCCTTATCCGTCCATTTTAACAAGTTCAATGAGATTAATTTTATGCTACAACATTTTTTCCAAGGATTATGAATTGCACTTGCTTCAATCCTTTTTGTTGAGCTTTGTCATGTCCCAAATTTTGCATTGGGTCACAATGTCCTAAGCCCATTGGCCATATGAGAGTTTGTCAAATTAAATGTTAAGGGTCAAATAATTGCCAAGGAGGAAAATTACTAGTTTCCTAGGTTGTGGGTGGAAGCATTGGGATTTGAAATAAGAAGGATACTAAATGATATGTGGACATTAGAATAACATAAATATTTAATAAAGGAGCTAAATAAATATATACAAGGGAAAATCAAAGTGGCATTTGACCATGAAGACACATGGAGGAAGTGGGACCCACACAAGCTAGATTTTCTATGCCACATGGCATCCTCCTTTTGTCATTTCAAATCCATAAGAAGCCCAAGGGTCTTGGGATGAGTTTGAAGGTCAATATACTTGGAATGAATCAATTAAGTTCGAATTGGAGTGGAAGAGTAACTCCCATGGAAGAGGAAGAGGCATTTTGGAGATAGTGAGACACTTGGACTAGATTCCCTAACTCTATGAATACAATGATGAAGATGCTATGAAACCTATGACACAAATCAGACCTGAAGGTTGGAATCTGACATATATGACATGTCAGGGATAAAAATAGCCTCCAAGAGGGCGCTCAAGGGAGTTAGGGCAGCTAAGATGCTTCCACATGTGATTTGGTGGAAGTGGGAGACTAGGAATTGTTGTACAAGTGGCATCCTTTGGAATCTCTTCCCAACTTGAGTTGGAATGCATCTCTTGGAAGGAATTCCACCCATAGAGAGCTTGGAAACTTTATAAATGTCAAGAACAAATAATGAATGCAACTTTTGATCGTTTTTATAATTTGCAATTGCATTTGTGAAGAGGGAGAGCTAGTGGAAGACTAGTTTCTTGCCTTAGCCAATTTCGAGGGTGAAAGATTCCCATCCAAGTTGGTAATTGGAAAGGCCACTCATGTTAAATTTTCAGAATTTACTTCAATATGATCTAGGATCTTAACTGAGAGAACAACATGTACAACAAATCTACAACATATCAATCATGGACACAATAATGCAAGCACACAAGAGACACATAGTTTACTTGGGGAAAACCATAAAGGTGAAAAACCCCAATAACTTCCTCAGAGATAGATAGAGCAATGATACAACCAGAATACAAGAGATAGTCTTCTCCTAGCAGCAGAGCCTCCTCCTCCACAAGTGCGCCACTCTCCCAAGTGTGAGTGAGAGAATAGAATGATCAAATAGAGATCTCCCGATCTCTATTTATACTAGACTTGACTTGCCTAATAACCTTTACTAGGTCGGCCTTAACTTAACCACATAACACAATGCTGACTGGGCCGACACCCAATAGGGTGGTCTAATAACCCTTTGAACCACATGGCCGACCCCCATTAGGGTGGTCTAACAACCCTTTGACCCACATGACTTATACAGGGCCGACCCCAACAAGGTGGTCTAATAGCCCATCAAGTATAAGTTACGACACTTTAAATGATGACACTTCCATATAGAGGAATAATAACATCTCTATAGGAATACAAACACTTCCGTATAGAGGAATAATAACATCTCTATAGGAATACAATATACATATATGTGAAATACATTCCAAAGTTACATATACATCAACACTCCCTCTTAACTAGGAAGGTATTTCTCGACACAGATCTTCTAGCACAAGTCTTCTTCTCTGGATCATCATCACTGGATAATTGTCATCGAGTCATCGTCATCGTCATTGCTGCTGCTATCTCAATCTTTGAATCTACTCGTCATAGGAAGTTCTATAGAGCCAATCCTTTTCATATTGGATGTAGGCCCACCACCTGCAGGTATTCATCATCACTGGCCATACTATGGAAATCTCAGGACTTATTACGTGCGTCACAAAACCTTGCAAGAGCATCCAAGCTGTTACAAGCACACAGCTCTACCTGTCGGATCTCCCATGGACATATTATATTTGACTATCACAAAACCTTAAAAGAGTCTCTTGACTAGCAAGAACCTTAAAGAGCATTTGAGGCCTTTTTCATCCTGTCCATATCTCTAGGACTTATTACATGTGACACCTACCACAAAACCTTGCAAGAGCATCCCAGGACTTATTACGGGCACACAGCCCAACCTATCGGATCTACCAGGTCCATATTACATGTGGTCATGGCAAAACCTTGCAAGAGCATCCCATGACTTATTACGAGCACACAGCTCAACCTATTGGATCTCCCAGGGCCGAATTATATGCCATAGGACAAAACCTTGAAAGAGCATCTGCCAGATATCCCAGGGCCAAATTATATGCCATGGAAAAACCTTGCAAGACTATCTGCAAATCTCCCAGGGCCAAATTATATGTCCTTCCAAAGCAAAATCTCGAAAGAGAATTTTCCAGATATCCCAGGGCCACATTACATGCCATAGGCAAAACCTTGCAAGACTATCTGCAAACCTCCCAGGGCCAAATTATATGCTTATCTGCACAACCTGTTCCACGGTCACAAAGTATCAACCTGATACTCACCATACATCATCCTGATGTACACATGATCATCCTGATCATCATCACTACAACATCCTGCTGCATGTCATCTGGAGCAACATCCTGAAGCTCGTCATCCATGATCATCCTGATCATATAATGCATCTACCTGATGCATACCAAGTGTTAACACCCAAAAAGTTCTCACTACCTCATCTACCCAATTACATGACTCATTTGTCCATATTTCCTACTATATTTGCCTCCAAAACCTTAAAAAGCCTCCAAAAGGCCAAAAAAGCCTCCAAAAGGCCACAAAACCATTAAAAAAGCCTCCAAAAGGCCAAAAAACCCCCTTTTCCCCCAAAATAATCCAAAATTCCTCCAAAGTAGCAAAAACCCTTTAAAAAGGGAATAAAAAATACAAAAAAGAAGAAAAAGAGGGAAAAAGGAGGCAAAAACCCTATACAGCTTACCTAAACCATATGGTGCCAAAAACCATGGGCCAGCACTCCACCACTAAAAACCTATAAATAGGTGATGGAGGCCCCTCATTTCATATCCACAGTCAAATACACCCTTACTCTGCCAAAATCACTCTTGAAACCCTAGCTCACCCTTGAGCTACTTTCACACTTGAGTGCCCCTTTGGCCCATTTCCAACCCTTTGGAGAAAGAGAAAGGAGCAAAACTGGAAGCTTGGAAGCAACCCTCCTGGACTGCTGCAAGAGCTTCACCAACCTTCACATTGGAGGTATAATCTTTAATACAAAAAGAGAAATATTTTGCCATATTTTCATGTTTTATTATTTATGTTAATGCTCATGCTAGGTTAAATTTCATACTGCTTTACTGTTTTTATTTACTGTTTATTGAACTGCTACTAAGGAGTCCCTTCTCCTTAGTATGTGCTCATTTGCACAAGCTAGGGTGAAAACCCTAGCTACAGTTTTGGCGACTCCACTTGTGTTCCTTTGAATTTCTGGTTATAATTTTAAAGTTTTAAATGTTTTTAATTTTCTGTAATATTTTTTTGTTTTTTCCTTTCGGCTGCCGTAAACCACGACTTTTAACCCCCGCAGTTGTGTTCCGACTGCGTCTTTCAGGCATTTACCTGTGATCCAACCGCGGCTCTCAGACTGTTTCCGGCGACCTACCGGTGGTTTCCAGTCTGTTACCTGCGATCTGACCACGACTATCAGCTTGTTTCGTGCGGTCTGACCGCGGCTGTTAATCCATTTTCCCGCGTCCCGCGTGCGGTTTTCAGCCATTTTTCTGCAACCCGCCTGCGTCTTTCGGCCATTTTACCGCGTCCCGCTTGCGGCTTTCAGCCATTTTTCTGCAACCCGCCTGCGTCTTTCGACCATTTTACCGCGTCCCGCTTGCGGCTTTCAGCCATTTTTCTGCAACCCGCCTGCGTCTTTCGACCATTTTCCCGCGTCCCACTTGCGGCTTTCAGCCATTTTCCTGCAACCCGCTTGCGTCTTTCGACCTTTTTCCCGCGGTCCGACCGCACAAATTTGCCACACCCGCGGTCTGTTTTCTGCACTTTTTTCCCTGTTTTGAACCCAGCACTTTGCTGCAATATTTTCTGCACCTGCACAGCCATCTGTCCTATCTACAACCATACTTCCCTACAGCCTTTTTTCTGCAGTATTATTTCTGTTCCATTTACAGAATATTTTTTAAATTTCATCATTTTAATTGAAAAGAGAAAATTTTGCATTTCAAAGTTTAAATTCTGTATTGGTATTTTTAGTTAGAAAGTTGCCCACCCCGTGGCACTTTTACTTGGGTTCATCATCTCACATGCACACACTCTGTCACCTAATTCAAGTGAGCCCTAAAATACTACTTAACACAACCAACATTCTAACCCCACTTGGGGAACACATAGGAATTTTTGTAGTTAGGTAGGATCGGGGGGATATGCATCCAAATAACACCCCTCGGTTGCTTACACTTGAGACATAGCTGTTGTCCATTAGGGAACCAAAATCAATTTTTTGACATAAAACCAATTTATCGAGAAGGCCTCTCCCCTAGGAGGGTTGAAGTCACCAGATTGGTTCCAGAAGCCTGAGTGGAATACCGCAATCCATTCAGTAACTGAAGGATACCTTTTGCAGTTCTCGGTGTATCACCCATATGGGGATACATCGGCGATAGAACCAAACGGCAGATTCACCCAACTGAACGTGTCATGAACGAGGTATCTTAGTTTCTTTTCTTCTAGGATTGACTACCTGGTGTCCCTCCTGGTAGGGGGATATCTTTAGCCACTTGGCTCTACTATCCATATTGTCTGACTTGGATTTCATCACCTTGCAGAGGATATGTCTAGTTGAGTCAGAATACTATTTAGCTAGGTGTTTGCATGCTCTCTTACCTCCTTTTGGTCTAGCGAGTCCATTATTTTTATTTTTTAGGAAACCTGCTGCTTGTTGGTATTCTGACCATTTCTGTTGATACTCCACTTATTGTAGCACAGCTGTTACAGTAAGTGTTTTGAGTTGGTTGTTGGCTTGAGTGCCATATTTTTTGAGCTCTCCTTCTGCACACTCGGTTGCATTAGGGTTTTTTGAGCTATTTTTCACTCAACACAACCCCCATATATTTGACACCATCTGTCACCATTGAGTCCCCGAGACATTCTCAGTGCCTCCGGGGCGAGCCCCCACAGCACGATTCACTTGACATCACCCGTCATAGACATAGATCTTCATCACTTGATACCACTCGTCATAGATCTCGAGCCTTGTCCCTTGAATCCACTCGTCAACGGCATAGAACTCCGTCACCCGATCTAGATGCCCCTTATTTTACCTCTGATTCTGAGGCAGAGTCCGAGAACCCCATTTACACTGCACCAACCAGCCCCATGGCTGGCATGACTTCCACCCCTTTCTTTGTAGGGACCATTGGTGGAGCATCCACCACCACACTAGCTACCACACCTGCTTTGGGTATGCCCTCGATGGGGCCCACATCTACCATTCCGATCACTGTACCCATTCCAGTAGCTGGCATACCTATCGCCACTCCATCAGTGACTCACATTACCCTTGGCGGTGCAGGACCGTCCCATACCACTTTCGTTCCTCCACTTGGGGGCAACATCCCAAACCCAGCCCCTCCACTTGGGGGCATTGACCCCAACATGGTCACACCCACTAGTATGTCACATCCTTCTACTAGTTTTCCATTCATGGCTAGTCTCAACCTTCCTAACCTAGTTAGACTGACTAACGATCCCATCAGACACGACCCTACGTGGCCTCACATGCCCACTAATCTCCCCTCCGACATCCCTAAGTTTGAGGGCAAGGCAGGTGAGGACCCCCAGAACCATATTATGTCCTTCCATCTATGGTGTTCCTCCAACTCCATAGTGGATGACTCTGTCCGCCTTCGTCTGTTACAGCGCACCCTCACTGGCTCTGCAGCTAAGTGGTACATCGAGCAGCCCCATGGGACCCATGCCACCTTTACCTCCCTTGCCTCAACTTTCCTGCAGTTCTTTCAGTTACCTGTCCGATATGACGTGGGAGTTGAGATCCTACTGTCTTGCAAACAAAACACGGCGACCCACATCACTGACCACATTCATGAGTGGTGTCAACACCGCAGCCTCTGTAAAATCAAGTTAGACGACCGTATGTTCTTAGATTGGTTTCTAAAATTCCTCCTTCCTGTCATTTCCAAGGATGTGGCATCCGAATGACCCCAGTCCGAAGAAGAGGCCATCCTCAAAGCCCAACAATTTGACCTTATTTACACTCAGTCAGGTTATCTGTATACCATCATACCTGACGCCCCTCGCGACGATTCCTCCCGACACGATGCACCGGGGGCATCCCATGCCGCAGATGGCATCATTGGCCGTGTTGCCTCGCATCCTCAACCCTTTTCCATAGCACGTCCTAGCCATGGCCACGACCTTTCGCGGGCTGCATCTCAATCCGGAGCAACCAATTCGTATGCTTCCATGGCACATCACCACCATTCCCACGGACCCTCATGTCCACCTCAGTGCTTTGGTCATGCATCCCCCGCTTACGGTCCCCCGGTCGCACCTCAGCCATATTACCACCCACAGGATGCACCAGCTCCTGTGTCCTCTCAAGCCCAACCTGCTTATTACCCGCCACAGGGAGCCGCTGTGGCAAACCCACAACCCATTCCGTAGACGTATCATCAACCCCCACAAGGTTCAACACCTGCACAACCTCCACCTACTTATTATCCACCGCAGCCTGCTCTCGCACCTGCACAACCCCAGAACCCACCTGCTGGCCAATAGCAAGTATACGCCCAACAGAATCCGTAGCAGAACCAAAATAACTAGTGCCAACAGGGCCAACAAAACCGTGGCAAAGGCCGTAACCGTGGGAACAACCCCCATCCAGAACAAGGCGGTCAACCTACCAATCCCCCAAACAACAATAATGCGGCACCTGCCAACCAGAACGCTGATCGGTCACCTAAGCAGGCCAAAAATCCTAATTTGCGAACAAACCATCCTTGTTATATTTGCGGGGTCTATGGCCACTACACACATGCTTTCCCACATTTGGAGCGAGCTCGGCAACTCTGGATTGATGATGCCCATCTCCAAGGGCACGCGGCTCCTCAGGCGCCACCCAACCCCCCACCACCTTAGCATCAACCTTTGGTGCTGGAAAACCCCTTACAAACTCAAGGCATAGTGAAAACTCAGCCGTTGGATCCCCCTCAAGGCAACGCGCCACCACAACAATAGATCACTTATGTCGCTCCTGATCAAGTTGGATTCAGGTACCCACCACTTGTTAATGATGTCATCTGTCGATGTCAACTTCCAAACCCGTCGGAACCAATATGGCTCCACCCCTGAAGCCTCTGCCGCCGACAAAAACACTAACGTCCATCCCACTGATCAGACGTTACGTATACCTTCGGCTCCATTAGATGGCGCCTCCAAAGCACCTCGCTTCCCACTTCGTTGCATCAACACTAACCCCAATGCTCGCGCTGCGTCAATTTACAACATTGTAGATGACTTAGCCCAGTCTCCCGCAGCCATGTCTGCGTTAGAAGTCTTAAAAAACTGTCCTTCACAGCACAAGACTTTGCTCTCCACCATTGGTGCTATTGACCCAAATGATTCACGACTAATGGCCTTCGATTTGGACCAGTCCGAACCACGCCTGCCTTCCACTTTAGCGTTCCAAGTTTCTGTTCCCGTTCGGAATCTTGTCATCCATCGGTGCATTATCGATGAAGGTGCCTCTACATGCATTATGTCCACATACATTTGGCAGAAGTTGGGATCCCCTACTCTCCAGCAGTCCAACACTGCGTTGCGAGCCTACAATGGCCATTCAGCTCAACCCCACAGTCTCTTAGCTAATGTTCCCGTCCAGTTGGCTGGTAAAACCGTGCTCATTGACATAGAGGTCATCAATGCCCAACTTGATTATAACCTCTTACATGGCCGCAGCTACATGTATGCCATGCGGGCGGTTGCCTCATCCGTTTTTCATACCATGATGTTCCCCCATGACGGACGTGTGGTCAAGGTCGACCAACTCACCTATTATGATCCCAATGCCCCCGCTACACCCGAGAATGTTCTCCCCATGGTTGAACAACCTGTTTGTGGTGCAACTACCTCATTTGTGTCCTCCATGGGACCCGGAGTTTACTCAGATACGCCGATGACCTCAACATTCCAATCCATTCCACCCCCGTCACCCGCGACCGAAGTATCTGACCTATGTACCCTTTCCCACAATACAAAAACACCCAACAATCAACCGCCCTTGTTACCCAAACCACCATTGGTACCTAGTCACATTGGTGTTACACCCATCCACACAATCCCCTTCCTATTCCCTCCCTCGGGAGTAGTAAGTGCCCCGGTTATGGCTACTCTCAGCCTCCCCAGGTTAACCTTGGGATTACCCGTGTGGTATATTTCGCCTCCCGTTCCCCCGCGGACACCAAATGTCGTCCTACAACTGGTGCAACCCATTGCCACTACTAGTCAACCACCTCCCGGTGTCACTACCCGTTCGTCATCTACGAATCCCCCTCCTCTTATCAAGCCCACTGGGGGCAGAGGCCCACAACCATACACTGCTGTACCCCCTTCCAAAGTAGTTAACCCCCCCCCCCCCCCCCCCGTGTTTCGTGCTCCTCCTAAATGCTCGTTGTATGATGAGTTAGGCCATCCAACTCATCAATGTCCACAATTACCTGCATTACAGGAACACATGCAAATGCTTGACAACGACCCCAACATCCCGGTTATCGCACTCGATCAAGCCCCTAAGCCTCGTGATAAATCACTACATACCAACCACCCTTGTGTAATATGCGGTATTTACGGCCATTACTCACATCACTGTCCTGATCTCCCAGATTACAGAGCAACTCTCTACAAGATGAATAATTTGGACCTTGAGACGGCGCCCCCCACAATTGAGGAGATCCACCCCCCAGTATCACCCTCATCCGAGGAGATTAACACCATTTATATGATCTCTTCGACTACCAATCCCTCATCAACTGATTTGACAACTCAAATTTTTCGCAATGATGAGGAGATTCTAGAGGCTCTCACTACCCCGGATTATCCCAAGGACGACATGCACCATCATTCCTATTTCCTCCCAGAAGAGTCCTCCTCCATCATAGCTACCCAATTTGCGGTTGAGTCCAAAGATTTCCTTCCCACCAAAGTCAACTGGTTTAAGGATCCTATTCCCGCTCCTGATGCCTTTGAGGAAGGTAACATGGCCAACATCTCACCCGTCATCCACATCGATATCTTTGACCCACCTAGTGCTCTTGAAATCATTACATTAGGAGCCTCCTGCAGTGAGTATGAGATTGGAGAGTACAAAAAACTTTTCCAAGAGTTCCGTGATGTCTTTGCCTGGTCCTATATCGAAATGCCTAGTCTCGACCCTACTATTATAGAGCACCACATTGACACATGGCCAGATGTACCCCCCGTTCGCCAGAAACAATGCCCCATTCATACCTCAAAGCTCCCCACTGTTAAAGCATAGATTGAGAAACTTCGCAAAGCAGGATTCATTTATCCTATTGCATATACCACCTGGGTTTCAAACCTCGTCCCTGTTAACAAAACACAAGGCACCATCAGAGTATGTACTGACTTCCGTGATTTAAACCGAGCCTGTCCCAAAGAAAACTTCCCCATGCCCTTTATTGACCAACTCATCGATGCGTGTGTGGGGCATGAAGTCCTATCTTTCATGGATGGTTTTTTTGGATACAACCAGATTCAGATCCGTAAGGAGGATCAGTACAAGACTTCCTTTACCACCCCATGGGGCACCTTTTCCTATCGTGTCATGCCTCTCGGCCTCAAAAATGCTGGTGCCACCTTCCAGCGGGCCATGACATATTGTTTTCACGACTTGGTCCATATCCTTCTAGTCTACCTTGACGACCTTACAGCTCGTTCCCGGAAACGATCAGACCACCTTAACGACCTCCGGCAAGTCTTTTTGCGTTGTCGCAAATATCAAATCCGCTTAAACCCACACAAGTGTGTCTTTTGCGTTCCAGAAGGCCGATTGTTGGGTTTCATTGTTTCCCAGAAAGGAATTTCTATTGATCCCCTGAAAGTCCAAGCCATCATAGACCTTCCCTCTCCTCGCACGCTTCGACAGCTCCAGAATCTGTAGGGGCAATCTAATTTCCTCCGTCGCTTCGTTCCTGATTATGCCACCACCGTTCATGGTTTCTTACACCTGCTTCGTACCCACATACCCTTTGTTTGGGATCATCAAGCAGAAGCTTCATTCGAAGCCCTCAAGAAAGCTCTCACACAAGCCCCTTTGATCTCCCCTCCGGATTTCTCTCAGGACTTCATCCTTTACGTCTCGGCATCCGATTATGCCGTGTCCGGAGTCCTTGTTCAAGAAGACGCTGCTCGCCAGGAGCATGTCGTTTATTACGTCAACCAGACCTTGTCTGGACCACCCCTACGTTACCCATATGAGGAAAGACTAGCCCTTGCTGTGGTCTTTTCCGTTCAAAAATTGCGACACTACATTTTACTCAGTCATACCACAGTTGTCGCCGACTCCAACCCCATGGTCTATCTCTTAAACCGACGCCTCCTACAAGGTCGCGTTGCTAAATGGGTAATTATCCTCCAGGAATATGACCTCACTTTCAGAACCCCTAAGAGCACTAAATCCCTCGCGCTTGCCCAGCTCATCACCGATCTCCCCTCCCTTCTGCCATCCCCACAAATCTCCGATGAGTTACCCAACAATCACTTGTTCATCATATCGTCTGATGACCCATGGTACGGTGATATTTTGTTATACCTTTGCACGCAGAAGTTCAGACCCAACATTAGTCGTGATGGACGCCGTCGTATCCATCACCAGGCCTCTCGATATCTCCTCTTAGGCGATGTCCTTTACCAGCGAGGGGTTGACACGATTCTCCGTCGTTGCCTTACACAAGAGGAAGCCGAACACGTCCTCAATGACTGCCATAGAGGTGCCTGCGGCGGACATTTCTCCGGAATGGCCACCGCCCAAAAGGTCATCCGCGCCAGATACTTCTGGCCCACACTCTTCACCGATTGCATCACAGCAGTCAAACATTGCCATAAAAACCAACTTTTTGCCCCCAAGGCCCGAACACCACCCGCTCTGTTACACCCAGTCGTCACCATTGGCCCCTTTTGTAAGTGGGCCATCAACTTCATGGAATGTAAACCCTCATCCGCCAATGGCCATAAGTACATCATTGTCTCCATCAATTACTTCACCAAATGGGCTGAAGCCATGCCCACCTTCAATTGTAAAGCTAACACCGCTGCCCGTTTCTTTTTTAACCATGTTATAACTCGATTCGAGGTCCCCAAACAGTTGGTCTCAGACCATGGTTCACACTTTGAATATTCCCTTTGGAACGAGTTATCCACCCTACTGAAGTTTGAACATCAGTATTCCTCTACTTACTACCCCCAAGGGAACGGCCCAGTAGAGGCCATTAACAAAATTTTAAAAACTATCCTCCAACGCACTGTTGACCGACATAAGTCCAATTGGCACCACATGTTGTTCCCTACCTTATGGGCTTACCGTACATCCACCAAAACCGCCACCGGTTTTACCCCGTTTCATTTAGTTCATGGTGTAGAGTCTGTCCTCCCCATCGAGTGTCAGATACCTGCCTTACACATGGCCGTCGAGCTTCTCCCAGACACCTCCCCACTTGAGCATTGTCTGCTATCACTAGAACAAGCTGATGAAGACCGTCGTGCAACTCTCCAGACCATTGAAGCCGCCAAGAACCGCTCCAAAGCTAGTTACGACAAACATGTACACCCTTGAACTTTCCGTGAAGGGGACCTCGTCCTCGCCTGTGACCAAGCCCATGACAAAACTGGTAAAGGAAAGTTTGAATCCATGTGGCAAGGCCCTTACATCATGCAGACCTGTCTCGGCAATGGGGCATACATTTTAACTAACTCAGAAGGTCACCCTTTGCGCAACCCCCGTAATGGGTTGTATCTTAAATGCTCTTATCCCTAAATAAACCCGCGGCCCCATTGGTCCGTATTGTACAGTTTGCTCTCTTTTTGTTTTTCACCTTTTTTACCACATCCACGTGCCTAATCCTACATACATCCTGTTGCATACATAAAATACACAAGGGGCATCCATGTGCCCATCATTCTATACTACTTGCATCCACGTGCAGTGCAAACATATAACAAACCATAAGCGCATCCACGTGCGTACACTAAATCATCATCGCAAAAAGGTGCATCCATGTGCATATATATATATCAAAAAATAAACGTCAATATGCTACACATGTCCTGAGTACCCCCATACTCAGGTATACAAAAAATATCTATACATCAATATGCCTCATAGAATACATGCCGTAGCTACAAAACCGGGGGGAGTCCTCTGCACTCCCTAATGAGAGTCATACCCTCCGTCACTGCCTGCATCAGCTGCCTCCGAGTCCTCACCCCGCTCCTCCTCCGGTAGCTCCTCATCCCCTGCGGTCTCCTGTGCCCGACCCTTATCCGCCAAGATAGCCACCTGAATCATGATCGATCGGAACTCCCGTGGCGCCCTCAGACAGTCCTGAATCACCTCCGGATCCACGTCCCGCCACCCGTCATCAGTCACTCCAACCAGCAACCAATCCAGAAGCATCCGCATGGACTCCAGAGTCCCCTCAGCATCTCGTCGATGCACCTCCCCTCGGCCTGGCAGGGCTGGTACCCGCCACATGCCCCCTGCGAGCTACATGTCCTGGTGGTGGTC
This sequence comes from Larix kaempferi, assembly GCA_027924585.1. NCBI lineage: Eukaryota > Viridiplantae > Streptophyta > Pinopsida > Pinales > Pinaceae > Larix > Larix kaempferi. The sequence goes on from BSBM01000261.1 coordinate 5,611,216, forward strand.
TCGGGCCAACATCTGTAGATCACACATCAGTCAGTAACAGTATATCAACAAACTATCATACACAAGACTTGAAATCCATAACATGCAAGCAAAAGCATACATACCATCTGGTCGCCACGCCTACCCTGGCGGCCGTGGTGCCTCCGGATCCCCGGTGTAGTCCATATCTCTGTATGGATAATCATCCAGTGTCAGCGGCATCTGCAACCACTAGAGTTAGAGCTCCTGAGTAAATTACCTCCCAACCTCACCGCCACCCCTGCGGTGCATCATCTCTCCCCACCGCACCATGCGCGGCTCCCTCAGTCCTCTTGCCCTGATCGGCACCCGCGGCCGCAGTGTAGGTACCCGCTCCATGAAGAAGGCACACAGAAAGGATCCATAACAGAATCCCTTGCCAGATTCCTTCACCGATGTTCCCGCTGAACACAAGTGAGGAACATCTGGCACCAAGCATAATAAACACCAACTCAGCTTTGGTCCACTCTGATCACTAGTCAAAGTCAACAAGTCCAAATGACACTTGTCATGTTGGACTCACTTACTATTTATAGTCCGTTGACTTTTTCTTGTTTTGGCCATTCTGAACCTATACAGAGTCCATTTTTCGAACCGTTTCCACCACTGGAATCAGCACGATGAGACCGTCATGATGGTCAACTTGTTCTCTTATTTTTTCGACATCATTTTTTGAGCATTTTTTAGACACCACTAGTCGCCTCGGTTTGCATGCCACTTCGGCTGCTCTCCATTTTTGGTATATTTTATATCATCAGATTCATATTTCTGAGCCCGTGATGATGCTTGAGATCATTTCTCGCTCTCACTCTCAGATTTTTTGGGTATTTTTCCAAAACGCCCACTGTCGCCTCGATTTGCGTGCCACTTCAGCCGTTCTCTGTTTTTGACACTTTTTATTTCGTCGGATGCATTTTTCCAAGCTTGTGATGATGCTTGATATCATTTCTCGCTCTCAACAGGTACAACTTCAACATTGTGTCCTGACACCTTGCTGCCTTGGTTTGCACGCCACATCGGCCGCCATCGGATTGTTCCACATGTTCACATGAGCCCTTCACTCCTGTCATACTGCAATTATTTCGTTATTTTGCCACCATTCATTAACCCGCAAGGAGGCCCACCAGTGTTCCCCCCTACCCTCGTTCTTGGTCATCATCAATGTTCCTTGATTGAGCACTTCCTCCTTGCCTGACCATTCCTTTTGTTCGGTATAATTTTATCCCTTTTTCGGGCCAGACAAGTCCTTTACGAAAAAGGCAGTTATGGAGTTTCTGTTAAGCTCTTTTCTGACTCGAAAAAGGCACATGAGCCCTTCACTCCTGTCATACTGCAATTATTTCGTTATTTTTCCACCATTCATTACCCCACAAGGAGGCTCACCAGTGTTCCCCCCTACCCTCGTTCTTGGTCAACATCAATGTTCCTTGATTGAGCACTTCCTCCTTGCCTGACCATTCCTTTTGTTCGGTATAATTTTATCCATTTTTCGGGCCAGACAAGTCCTTTACGAAAAAGGCACTTAGGGAGTTTCTGTTAAGCTCTTTTCTGACTCCTAAAACAATGAAAAGATCGCCGAGCAATCTTGCTTCCTTTCATGCTCGTTAAAGTACCTGAAAGGGCGTCTATCTGGTATAAGTTTAACCCTTTTCCGGACCTGGTAGACTAATTACGAAAAAGGAATACTCTAGTCACACCGGCTAGAAGAGTTCTTCATTGCATCCTTTTATGCTTCTTCGGGCCTTGGAGACTAACACACGAAAAAGCACCCCCCTGGAGTCTTCTTATTTGCTTTCAGACTCTCTAAAATTGAAAGCAACCATGAGCACGCACCGTCCTAGGCTCGTACAAATCCACACGACGGTACCATTCCATTATTTCAGAGTCTTCTTATCGCTTTCAGACTCCTTAAAATTGAAAGCACTCACGAGCATGAACTGTCCTGGGCTCGTATAAATCCACATGATAGTACCATTTTACACACACTTCTTCTAGTTCCTTAACCCGTGAAGAAGTCCCCTCGTGCCTCTTGGCACTATGATCGATCATCTCGGCAGCACCCCCAATCAGGTTGCCTTTGTTCAGAGTAGTCTGCAGTCTCCTGCCATTTTACACCAGCTTGAGTATCACTCATCCCAGTCACTATCCTTGATCTAGTACAGCTATGATACCTTTCCTACCAGTCAGTTTCATATGCTGCCCGATCGTCCCCGCCATCATACTCTAAACAAAGGAAGTTTGAGTCCACCCACTCTACTTTCCCAGTTATCCCCCACAGTATGACAGTCCTACCATCAGTACTCTCACACTTCGGTTCTTCACCTCGTGCTCCTATCAAGGAAACATCATTGCCTTGCTAGTTGCAGGTCTTTCTCTGTCGACGACAGCCCCTCTATTCTAGAGGATAGACCCAGAGGTCCCTGCGCCTTGGACCCATCACCATCTGTGGTGAGTGCCTATGGACCATTTTGAGAGGAGTCATCATGGCCTCTCCGAGTGGTTGTTTCTCACATGCTCGACTTCAACACCTTGATCGCATCATTGAGAATCGTGCAGGGTTTATATCCCTTCAGTTATTGGTCGAATACCCTGGATTTCCCCCGACTCTAGCACACTGGTGAGTCACTTCGGAACGCCCATTTATATGTTCCAGTGGATGTCCAGGTTGCATTGGCGATTGTATTCGGAAGCCATCCAGTTATATGCTTCCTTGAGTACCCAATTCCGTTCCAGTTTAGTGTACCATTGAGGATATGACTCCCTGTCACTATGCTCCAACAGCTCATCAGTTCCTCTTATACCCCACTCAGTAGCACTGTTGTTATTCCAGTGTATCAGTTCTTCAGCTCAAACATGGTCATCCCAACAGTATGTCCCAGATCTGTGTCCCCTCTGGACCCTTATGATGTACACAGTGGTTCTCTATGTATCCAACAGGTCCCCCTTTTTCGGGCCTCACTATTATTTTTTATGTATCTTGATATGAGCATGGGTATGCCCACCTCATCCATATATTGTGATTCTTCCTCATTCATTATTTGAGGCCATGTATATTTCAGGTCCCCATGTTTTGGACCCCATTATTATTGTTGTTCTATATCTTGATACGAGCATGGGAATGCCTGCCTCGTCCATATGTTCAGATTATTCCTCATTCATTATTGAGGTCATGTACTTTCAGTTTTTGCAGTTTGTTCGGGACCATTGTTCCGGGCTCTAGTTCGTTTCTTCTCTTCTCCAGACCCCAGGAAAACCATAAAAGACTTATGATGTCTATCGGCCATACGATGAGCTCCTTCCCTCACACATTAGGGGGTAATCTGTTAACACCCAAAAAGTGCTCACTACCTCATCTACCCCATTACATGACTCATTTGTCCATATTTCCTACCATATTTGCCTCAAAAACCTTAAAAAGCCTCCAAAAGGCCAAAAAACCCCTTTTCCCCCCAAAATAATCCAAAATTCCTCCAAAATAGCAAAAACCCTCTAAAAAGGGAATAAAAAATACAAAAAAGAGGAAAAAGAGGGAAAAAAGAGGCAAAAACCCTATACAGCTGACCTAAACCATATGGTGCCAAAAACCATGGGCCAGCACTCCACCACTAAAAACCTATAAATAGGTGATGGAGGCCCCTCATTTCATATCCACAGTCAAATACACCCTTACTCTGCCAAAATCACTCTTGAAACCTTAGCTCACCCTTGAGCTACTTTCACACTTGAGTGCTCCTTTAGCCCATTTCCAACCCTTTGGAGAAAGAGAAAGGAGCAAAACTGGAAGCTTGGAAGCAACCCTCCTGGACTGCTGCAAGAGCTTCACCAACCTTCACATTGGAGGTATAATCTTTAATACAAAAAGAGAAATCTTTTGCTATATTTTCATGTTTTATTATTTATGTTAATGCTCATGCTAGGTTAAATTTCATACTGCTTTACTGTTTTTATTTACTGTTTATTGAACTGCTACTAAGGAGTCCCTTCTCCTTAGTAGGTTCTCATTTGCACAAGCTAGGGTGAAAACCCTAGCTACACCAAGTATCTACCTAATACATATCATCATACATGATCCACCTGAACATACAATGTATCCACCTGATACAAATACAAATACATGATCCACCTGATCATACCTGATACATATCAACATACATGATCTACCTGATCATACAATGTATCCACCTGATACATATATAGATACATGGTCCAAGCATCCAACATGATGCATATACAAAATACATACAAATGATCCAACTGATCATATCCAGCATCCAACATGATGCATATATCCATAAATGATCCAACTGATCATAACAAGCATCCAATATGATGCAATTATCCAACTGATCATAACAAGCATCCAACATGATGCATATACATATACAGAGTAGTAACTGGAGCATCGTCCTGATGCTCATCATCCATGATCCTCCTGCTCATCATAGCATTGTCCTCTTCAGATCATCTCATCGTCCACGAAGCACAGCCCAAATGTACATCATCCATCACTTACACCACCGACATGGGAGAACACATCTACCACAATGTGTTCACCGCAAAGCAAATATATGGTCTCGTGTTCGTCAGGTACATAGAGGACCCAATCATCTGACGATACATCGTGACATCAACCAGATCAGATGAAGCATCACACAGAAGCTTCAGGTTCGATGCCATAGGTGTGGCCATATCCTTGCAGTCCATCATCCCGAACCTCTTCAGGATCTTTACTGCATACTTCCCTTGTCCAAGGAAGACTCCCTCTGCACTCTGCCACACCTCCATGCCAAAAACAAATAGTGCATCATCCTCAAGTTTTTCATCTCGAACTTGGCAGCTAGCTTCCGCTGCGTGTCAGCAATCAATCTAACTTCACTTGTAACAAACAGGTTATCCGCATACAAAAGTAGTATCACGGGATTGCCTTCCTCAACCTTGTAGTAAAGGTTGGAATACGCTTTACTCTTGGTAAAAACCAAACTGGATAGAAAGCTGTCTATCCTACCATACCAAGTTCTGCACATATATGACTCCTTGTCATGTGTCTCAGAACCAAGTGGCTGCTCCACATATACTTCTTCCTTGACTACACCATTCAAGAAAGCTGTCTTGAAATCTATATGGTGTATCTTTTACTTCATCACTCGCTTTGTATTTTTCTATGCTACCATCTGCAGCATGCTTGATCTTGTAGATCCACTTGGAATTCACTACAAACTCCCCTTCAGGTCTTGGGACTGCATCCCAAACATCTTCATGATCGACTAGTACTCCTCGATCATGGAATTCTTCCTAGATCCTGGGAACTTCAATATCTTCAATATTTTCAATAGATAACTTTGTTGCTGAACAAATGTTGTAGTCCTTCTTTTGTAGGTGATGGTATACGATCTTTCCTACACAACAAGTTAAATTGCATGATTAGAAAACATCTCATAGTTTTCAGAACAAGTTCTTACACATAAAAAAATATGTCATACAGTCAAGCGATTATCTTAGCCAATGCTTCAATACAACATTTATCCATATTCCGTAACTTTCTAGATGCCTTCCAATCTCTACCAGAACATTGTTAAGAGTGTGCACAACTCCTAACATGTCAGCAAAGAGGTTTCATTCTAGATAAGTAGCAATGGAATGTTGTACAGTGCCATAGGCCACTTACCCATGTATATTAGTAGTATACTGTTTATCAATGCAACTATTCTAATATGCATAATACACAACCTAATTCTAGGAACACAAGCATATACATCATTGAATAACATTATGTAAGAAATGACAATTCAAATACTTATCTTTGTTTGGTTGCTGGGTGGACTCCCTCTGAATCTTTGCAACTCCATTCTGATGTGGATTGTGAGAAGTGGTCAACTCCCTCTAAATATCTGCATCCTTGCAGAAACTACTGAAGTGTGCTCCTTTGCTTTCTTGCAAGAACAACTGGAGTGTGCTCCCTCTTGATCTTTGCTTCCTGGATTACCTGTCCTTGAACTTACATCCATCCTTAATCACTATGCATGCTTATTAGTATCATCATTGTGTTATCCTTGAGGTCTCATACATAATCACACATTTATTACTATAATCTTAATACTATCAAAACACAATAATCTTAAACATGTATAGTCATGATCATTCACAGATAATAAACATTAGTATTCAAGGTTTCAGGGAAGTCTTCTTTTACTCATGCATATTCTTATTTGATCATAGGACTCTTTTGATTAGTTAAATCATCAATGCATAAACCCGTGATTACTCAAACCTATACCTTCATGACTCTTCTGGTTAGTCATATCATCAATTATGGTAAGAAACATCATATGCATACAGCCATGACTATTCAAACCTATGACTTCATGAATAATCATTATCAACAACACAACAGTATAAGATCCTAACACAAGGTAGGATTCTAGCTTGATATAGGAAAAACATACCTGGATTAGCATGCTAGCTAGTTATGTCTAACATACCCGCATAATGTCTTCTGGTTCTCTTCAGTGACTTGTGCTAGTAACCTGCATGTCTCATACGTTAACCATTGTAGGACCAAGTTATACATACCTCAAAAGTAGATCTTCTATATGATCCATGACAATGGATGAATCTGTGTCTTCATGTCACCATGATCATATGTTCTTGAAGTAGAACATGATTTGTCTTTCTTGGTGTACCTTTTATGTTAGCGAACAACATAAACCTCATACAACATCACAATGCATTAGTACATTCATAAGTGTCAAAACCTTAATCAATGAATATCTTCTATTAAGGTGATACGACAAGTCTAGTAATTAATCAAGATTGTACTGTAATGATATGAAGACAAACATATGATAAACTTGACCATGAAACATACCTGTAAGCCATACCTGTCAAGATTTCTTGTAATCTTCTTATGTAAGGCCTTAGCCTCATCTCCCTCTGAGACAGGAACTTCTTCACTTATGCAGGTGACCAATCCATCTTCTTCTAGGATTAACCCAATCCACTTGATTTGCAAGAACTGGACTTGGAGCTGGATTAGGGTTTGTCAAAGAAACCCCCAAAATTCAAACTTTGAATTTCAAACTTCCGAAAGGATATAAATATGTGCCTTGATGAGCTGATCAAGTTGGTATATTCAGAATTTGAAAACTGCAAAGTTTCACCCCTCGAAATTGCCTTTTAGATTTCTGGATTCACTAGGGAGGACCCTGAATTAGGGTTTGAGTTTCCCGGAGCTTCACCCAACCAAAATATTTGATTCAAATCTCTAAGCTTAGATTTTTCTGAGGAGCTTCCAACCGTGGTCACAGATTTCCAAAATTCCAATTTTTGCAGAAGCCCTAATTTTCCATCTTTCCGATCAAATTCCTGAACTGGGGTTTGATCAAGCCCGGCCTTCTGCCCAACCAAAAAATCTGATCTTGGTCTCTAAAATTCTATTTTGATGAGTAGCATCCAGCCATGGTCTCCTATTACAAAAATTCCAACTTTCTCCGAAGCCCTAAATTTCGGAAGCCATGAATGAAGGTGCTCAAAAATAATTATGTTTTGACAGAAATATGTACCTGCTTGTTTCTGGTGTAACTCCGAACTTTTCGGTCCACAGGGTTTGAAAAATTTTCTTGAGATATCCCATCCGGTCATATTTCCATCTCGACAGGTCTGACCGCAATTGGATTCTCTGAGAGAGAGTTATGCTAAGTGTCGCAACGTGACCTGGTTATGGGATAAAACAGGAGAGCGAACTTGTACAGCGTTCCACGTGTCACTAGTTCAACTTCGGCCTCTGAAAACATTTCCTGAGATATTACAGTCTGTGTACTACTTGTAAATTTTTACGAAATTTTATTTGGAGCTTCCTAGCCCAAGTTATGACCTTTTTTTCAAGGTCACCTATTTATGACTGAGATCTGGAAGAGGCGGAAACCCTATTTTTTACAGAGTCGGAAACCCTATTTTAGAAGTTTTCCTTTTGACACAAGGTATATGGGGATCTGATCTTCGACCTGTAAAAGTTTCATATCCGAAAACATCGCCAAAATGGATTTATAGCGAAAGTTCTACGATGACTGGTTTTTGCTATATCAAGCCCTAACATCGTAAGTGCAACAAGTGTCATACATGCCATATCATGCCTTCTTTCAGGCTAGCTCTGATACCATGTTAAATTTTCAGAATTTACTTCAATATGATCTAGGATCTTAACTAAGAGAACAACATGTACAGCAAATCTACAGCATATCAATCATGGACACAATAATGCAAGCACACAAGAGACATAGAGTTTACTTGGGGAAAACCATAAAGGTGAAAAACCCCAATAACTTCCTCAGAGATAGATAGAGCAATGATACAACCAGAATACAAGAGATAGTCTTCTCCTAGCAGCAGAGCCTCCTCCTCCACAAGTGCGCCACTCTCCCAAGTGTGAGTGAGAGAATAGAATGATCAAATAGAGATCTCCCGATCCCTATTTATACTAGACTTGACTTTCCTAATAACCTTTACTAGGTCAGCCTTAACTTAACCATTACTAGGTCAGCCTTAACTTAACCACATAACACAATGCTGACTGGGCCGACACCCAATAGGGTGGTCTAATAACCCTTTGACCCACATGGCCGACCCCCACTAGGGTGGTCTAACAACCCTTTGACCCACATGACTTATACAGGGCCAACCCCAACAAGGTGGTCTAATAACCGATCAAGTATAAGTTACGACACTTACAATATAAATGATGACACTTCCATATACAGGAATAATAACATCTCTATAGGAATACAAACACTTATGTATAGAGGAATAATAACATCTCTATAGGAATACAATATACATATATGTGAAATACATTCCGAAGTTACATATACATCAACAACTCATACATTTCATTTGGAGCTTTAATGGATTCATTTGTTGCAGTTGTAAGCTGCAGGGAAGATCATGTTTCTTCTAGTGCAGCTCATTCCTTCAACCACTTCCAGTTTTCATTGCATTTCTTGATCCTTGTGGGAGGGCGTTTTTGGTGAGCTATTGTACTCTTTGGGGGAGATTCTAATGCCCCATTTATTTTATAATATGAATTAAATACTCTGTTCTTCATCTCCAAAAATTTTAAGGTCAAAATTCCAAGTGGAAATGTATAAATCTGTTTTTTAATGAAGAAATGGTGCCATTTTCCCCATAGCTCTTGCATAACGCTCTTTTGGTTGCATATAGTTAGTGAAGGATTTCCATTTCGAATTAATGCACATGTAATATGCTATATATCTCTGTAATAACCATATAAGAAGATTCACAAGTCAATATTCCAAGAAAAACTATGTTAAATTGCTCATTAATGGACAAATAGTGCCATTTCCCCACTACCTTGTTGTGAACCAATGTAATGTTGATGGATTCGAATGGATAAGTAAAATAATGATGGTTTATTGATGAATGGACTTTTATTGATGTATTATGTGAGTTTTATGTTCAGTACATAATCATTTGGAGTCATTTTGTTGAGTTTCATAGCAATTGGAGAAGATTGCCTATCATTTCCCCCAAGGTTGAAACTAGTCTTTTGCATATGATTTAAGGGAGTTATAGAAAACATTAAAAGTTGAATGGTGATCATATGAGTCCATGTTGATTTACTTTATATGTTCCCTTATTACATTCATAAATTCTAGTTGGATTGAGTGCATTTGGAAAGTCATTTTCATCATCTACCCCTAGGGGATTTGAACCACAATTTACTAGTAAAACTCCATACAATGACCAGATTTCCAAAGGGGTTTGAAGAAGTCTTTTGATGGGTAAAAATAATCCCTGAACATAATAATCAAGTCCTAATATCATTCATACACCTTCTCAGAATATTTGGGAGCATTTGGAGCAAATTGGATACCTAGAGCTCAAAACTAGTCAAAGGTCGAACTAGGGAAAAAAAGTGAAAAATTTGCCATTTTAGTAAATTCATAAAAAGGGACATTACAAGTGGTATCAGAGCATGATATTGTCACTTGATGGTATTGACAAGTATCCAAACAAATAATCCACCACCCTCATAACCTATAGTTGAAGAGGAAGTAGTAGGAGAAGAAGAGCAAATTTTGAAGAAATCATGACTAGGGATGAAAGGGGAAACTCAGAACATAAGGAGGAATTTATTGCAGCGATTAAACCATTTTTTGATGAACTTTCAAAGGGAATGAGAGACATGAGCAAGCATATTATGAAGAGCTTTTAATTGATGGCCAGCCAGCTAGGAATCAAAGGGGTAGTAGGAGGCAGCAGTAGTTCACATTCAGAAAAAAAAAGAAGACAATAGGTGAGCATATTTTCTCAAGCACATGACCCCATAATAGAGAAAATGAATTTCAAAGAACACCAAGGCCTACTGCACCAAAATTTCTTGAGTCCAATGATGTGAAAGAAACTCTAATCGAATGGAAAACTTTGAGTGAAGATTGTAGCAACATTCTACCATTTGATCAATACCTCATTGTCTCAAACAAGCTCAAGATGAAGGAAGGTGATAAGAATCCATTTCGAAATAGAGATTCCAAATATATTGATCTTAAGGAAACCAAGGGGAAATATGAATCAGCTTGCTTGAAGGAGAAAAAAGAGGAGACCCATGAACCACCTAGTTCTGAAATAGGTGAAGTAAAAGAAGCAGTACATGAAGAGGATCGAAAGTCACTCCCAAGTGACTCTGAAAAATATGAAGATACATCACATGAACATGAAGAAGGTTCTATTGAAAGTATTGAAGATCATTTCGAGACACATTATACCTTGGAAAGGAAACAAAGAGCAATGTGAAACATCAAAGGTAATTTCATATCTTTGCCTTTTGATAGAAATAATTTGGTTGAGTTTAATGAATTGTTACATGATGCATACTTGAAGAATGATGAGGATAATCATAAGCTCACAATTCAAAATAAGCAACTTCTTGAAAAGTTGCAAGATACTTGTTTTTCCTCCTATGTTTCAAATTTTCAGATGGTGGATCGCATGGAGGATTCTCATGACATGGAAGATCATGAGAAACATGGAAATTTGAATGTGCTTGATGTGTTTGAAGATACAATTGAAGAGATCCAAACACTTGATGTGGTGGAAGAGGAACTTGAATTGTCCCTTGATGAAGGCTATGCAATTTTTAAATAAGAGCATGATTCCTCTACATTGGAACCAATCTATGACAAAGGTTTCACACTTTTGAAGGAACTACATGATACTACCCATATGGATCCTTACCATGATGAAAATTATGCACTTTTTTATCATTTGGGTGAGTTAGTTCATTCTCCTACATCCTACAATTCCATGTTTTATAGCATTAGTCTCAATGAAGTATGGGTGAAAGGGTGTTATACCTCTATGTTTCACAGTGTCGCATCTCCATCACAAAACGAGTTGACGACACTTTCCCTACTGTTTTAAACCATCCAGAAGAGACAGATGACGAGTCAACCTTGAAGGTGAATCTACCCTGACAAGTTTTGACCTACCTTAGACTTTATCCACACACACTACCGCGCCTTGCTAGTTTATCAAAATGCGGTACTAGACACTACCGCGCTATGCTCTTTCCCCAAGACGCGGCAGTGCCGCGTTCTGCAGTCCTTGCAGAACGCGGTACTCTTTTAATAGCCTTTTTCCCTTGGCTTGTGGGATTTTGGATTTTCGAAGATAATGGAAGATTGAGGTCCCTGATTCGATCTCAACTCATCTCCTTCGATTAGAAACCCTGATCCACTTATCTCTCCTTAGATCCACCCATCTCTCTTGTTGGTTAACCTCACCATTCACTATAAAAGAGAGGCATTCCATTGGGAAAAGGGGGAAGACTCTTGAGAGTACCAAACTTATGGTCTTGCAGCATTGTGGAGATAGCTAGAGGAGAAGACACTTGGAGCTGGAGGATTGGCTTGGACATCAAGCACCTTTTGTAAGTATTCTTCAAGTTGCAATGGAATAACTTGTCTTGTTTTCCCAAATCATTTGTGTTAATCTTGTTTTAATGATATGATTTGTATCTTTCATAAGATTTAGATTCTAACTCATGTTTCAAGTTGCTAGAGAATAGTGCATTCTTGTGTCTTGGTTCCATTTTGACAGGTTCATTTCTGAGGGCTTGGAGACTGGAGGAAATACCAAAAACAAGCGTCTGGATAGAAGGTTAGTTAAACTTCTTCTACTCTTTCTAGCATTTTAATCTTGAGATGTTTGTTCGATCTAGGGATTCAAGGTAGCATTTGTTTTGACTTGTTTCTTGCTTTAAAGATTAGTTTAAAGTCTGCTTTAAAGTTAAGAGAACTTTGGCTTATCCGTAGGACAAAATTCTACATAACAAAGGGTTCTTTTTTATGGTACCACATGAGGAGTATGGAACTCCTAGATTTAACTTTTATGATGACATGGTTGGAGCACATTCTTATCCACATTTGCAGTAGAATCCTTTGTTACTTTATGATGATGCACATCTACATGGATGCACCTATGATATGCATTTTAGTCACTTGAAGACTCATGGTTTTTCTTGCTCAACACTTGGTTCATTTGATGTTGGAGGAACTTCATTCAACAATGGGGTGAATAGATTTATGATTGGAGAACAATTTTACTGGAAGCCACATACTTTGTTATATATTTATGATTCTCACATTCATGGATGTATGGGTGAGACTCCTTTGAGTCATTTGAAGTCTCCTTGTTTTTCTTGCTCATTATTCGGTTCAAATTTTAGTGGAGATTCTTCATTCACTTCTTGGATGAAAGAATACATGGATGAATATTTTGATGCATATTACATCCTTTTGGAGAAGCATGATAGGACATGGGATCCTCACCTATGTCATTGGAACATATTTGATTGGTTACTTGATGCTTGTATGCACTTTAAATATGGTGGTCTATTTGCTTGGAGGTATAAGCACTTTCATGATTCTTTGATGAAGCATCTTCTTGATGTTCATTTTCATTATGTTGTTATGTACTTTGATGATATATATTTTGTACTCATGATGTTTCAAACAATGAATACAATAAAATGGGATCCAAGAACTATGAATTGGAGAGCACTTCTAATTGTTGGAGTGCAATACAAGCAATGGGACCCTGGGATAATTCTTAGTCTCATTGGTTTCAATTTTTTGGGGAAACAAGTAGTATGGGGGATGGATTCCCCACTTAATAAAGTTATTTTAATCATAGTAGTGCAGCATAAGGAATGGTGGTTCCTCTCTAAAATCTTCATGGAATCTCGAAGACTCAAAGTTGGGCAACTTAGTGGCAACTTCAAAGAATTATACAGAAAGCATGTTCTTCAACACCCATGTTTGAAATTGCTTGAGGACAAGCAATATTGGGAAGGGATGATTTATCATGTCCCAAATTTTTCATTGGGTCACAATGTCCTAATCCCATTGGCCATATTCATTAGAGTTTGTCAAATTAAATGTTAAGGGTCAAATACTTGCCAAGGAGGAAAATTATTAGTTTCCTAGGTTGTGGGTGGAAGCATTGGGATTTGAAATAAGAAGGATAATAAATGATGTGTGGAAATTATAATAGCATAAATATTTAATAAAGGAGATAAATAAATATATACAAGGGAAAATCAAAGTGGCATTTGACCATGAAGACATATGGAGGAATTGGGACCCACACAAGCTAGATTTTCTATGCCACATGGCATCCTCCTCTTGTCATTTCGAATCCATAAGAAGCCCAAGGGTATTGGTATGAGTTTCAAGGTCAATATACTTGGAATGAATAAATTAAGGTCAAATTGGATTGGAATAGTAACTCCCATGGAAGAGGAAGAGGCATTTTCGAGCTAGTGAGACACTTGGACTAGATTCCCTAACTCTATGACAACAATGATGAAGATGCTATGACACCTATGACACAAATTAGACCTGAAGGCTGACATTTGACATATATGACATGTCAGGGCTAAAAATATCCTCCAAGAGGGAGGGATTTAGGGAATTTAAGATGCTTCCACATGTGATTTGGTGGAAGTGGGAGACTAGGAATTGTTATACAAGTGGCATCCTTTGGAATCTCTTCCCAACTTGAGTTGGAATGCGTCTCTTGGAAGGAATTCGACCCATAGAGAGATTGGAAACTTTACAAATACCAAGAAAAAGTAATGAAGGAAGATTTTGATCATTTTTAGAATTTGCAATTGCATTTGTGAGGAGGGAGAGCTAGTGGATGAGTAGTTTCTTGCCTTAGCCAATTTCGAGGGTGAAAGATTTCCATCCAAGTTGGTAATTGGAAAGTCCATTCAGACCTTTCATTTGTAGCTTTAATGGATTCATTTGTTTCAAGTGTAATATACAAGGAAGATCATGGTTTCTTCTAGTGCAGCTCATTCCTTCAACCATTTCCAGTTTTCATTGCATATTCTTGATCCTTGAGGGAGGGCGTTTTTGGTGAGATATTGTACTCTTTGGGGGAGATTCTAATGCCCCATTTATTTTATAATATGAATTAAATACTCTGTTATTCATCTCTAGAAAGTTTCAGGTCGAAATTCCAAGTGGAAATGTATAAATCTGATTTTTAATGAAGAAATGATGCCATTTTCCCCATATCTCTTCCATAACGCTCTTGTGGTTGCATATAGTTAGTGAAGGAATGCCATTTAGAATTACTGTACATTTAATATGCTATATATATTTGTAATAACCATATCATAATATCCACAATTCTATATTCCAAGAAAAACTATGTTAAATTGCTCATTAATGGACAAACAGTGCCATTTCCCCACTACCTTGTTGTGAACCAATGTAATGTTGTTGGATTCGAATGGATAAGTAAACTACTGATGTTTTATTGATGAATGGAATTTTATTTATGTATTATATGAGTTTAATGTTCATTACATAAGCATTTGGAGTCATTTTGTTGTGTTTCATAGCATTTGGAGAAGATTGCCTATCATTTCCCCCAAAGCTGAAACTAGTCTTTTTGCATCTGATTTAAGGGAGTTATAGAAGACATTAAAAGTTGAATGGTGATGTATATGAGTCCATGTTTATGTAATTTATATGCAGGGCCCTCCAGGTTTCTCTGCACCACATGGTTATTACTCATACCCGCAGACTAATCGTCAACTTCCCTTCTTGGCCACACTTGACTTACCTGATTTGTCGAGGCTTATTAACGATCCTATATGGCATGAACCTCACTGGAAACCTATCCCAGCCAAAATACCATCGGACATTCCCAATTTCGATGCTAAGCCCGGGGAAGACCCCAAGAACCACGTGATGACCTTCCATCTTTGGTGTTCATCCAACTCCTTGATGGATGATTCCATCCGACTTCGGCTCTTCCAACGTACGCTTACCGGAACGACAGCAAAATGGTACATCGAGCTGCCACAACACTCTTTTCGTGATTTCAACACTTTGGCTATGCATTTTCTGACTCATTTCCAGCTCCCCATCCGGTATGAGACTGGAACAGAACTTTTAACCTCACTGCGTCAAACCACTTCTACACATATTTCGGATCACATCCATGAGTGGCGACGACGCTGTAGGCTAATTAAGGCACCTATTCCAGATCAACTACTCGCTGATTGGTTCACGAAATCTTTTTTTCCTCCCATAGCCAGAGATATCGCAATGCGCGGGCCGGTTACAGAAGAACAAGCCATCTCGGCAGCCCAGTACATGGATTTGGTATACACTCAATCCGATACTTTACATGAACTTCTTCCTCATGCCTCCCGCGTTAAAACTGATCCAACCAAACCGACCACTGAACCTCCCATTGATGGAATCGTCGGTTCAGTCAAGACCCAGCCTGCTACCAACTCGACGGGACAACAAGCTTCTGCTTCCCCCGCTTTTACCCAGGCTGCTTCAAAAACAACTACTTCTCCTGCTGTTTCCTCTGAGGTGAACGCAGTTCAATCTACGTCACAACCATCCGGGGGAAAGAAGAAAAACAATCGTGGTAAACCCAAGAAAAACCAGCAGGAGAACCCCAAGCCACAACCCACCCAGAATGACCAGAAACCACATCGGAAAGCTAAGTTTCCCTGCTTGATTTGTCAAGATGATCATTACACGCGTGACTGTCCCTACAAGGATGAGGTCAACAAGTTCGTTAAAGGATCCTCTCGCTCGACAGTGTTAACTGACCCTTTCCCCCAACAGCAACAACAAATGGTTTCCCAAGAATCCCCACAAGGGGGCAACCCGACCAATCCCACCCGCGGAGAGACGTCCACAAACCGTGAAATCCTGATGACGAGTAACGAAGAGGTTCATATAACCACTCGTTCAAAGACGTATGACAACCCTCCAAGTTCAAACAAACAATCGGAGATAGCCAAAGGCAAATCTCCTGTTGAAGATCCGATTCCTATTCCCCCCCCTACCGGTCATCTCCATATCGAGAGACCGCTGATGGACACAGTGCTACGCCCACCCAAGGGCACCATACGAAAGGTGACATTTAATCCGAATGCGCGACCTGCCCAAAACTACAACATTGTTGAGGATTTGGCTCAAGCACATTGTGCCATGTCGACTCTCGAGGTTCTCCAACACTGCCCCATGCAGCGTAGAACCCTACTTTCAGCACTGGGGGCAATGGACCCAAATACTTCAAACTCCATCATGTTTAACTTGGAGCATGCCAAACCTAGGCTTTCTCACCAGTTAGCCTTCCAGGTGCATACAAAAATCCGTGGAAATATCATCCATCGCACTGTGTTAGATGAAGGTGCTTCCACGTCGATCATGTCTTTGTACTGTTGGAGAGCCTTAGGCTCACCCGAGGTCACAACTTCTCCTACTACTCTCAGGGCGTTTGATGGACACGGTTTTCAACCTTATGGACTCATTCCCTCAATTGGTGTCGAAATGGGGGGAAAAACAGTATTCGTACACGTCGAAGTCGTAGATGCACCATTGGATTACAATCTCCTCCTTGGACGGAACTGGTTTTACGCCATGACCGCCATAGCATCTACAGTCTTCCGGATTGTGCAATTTCGTCATGAAGGGAAAATTGTCACTATTGATCAACTGGATTACTGTATCCCAGACTCCCATCCAAACTCCGCCAACACCATCCCGTTATTGGATCAACCTCGGTACCGGTTCCAAGACATTGGTGTTGGTCTTATGAAGGATTCATCCCTTATTGGAGTTTTTCCAGAGCTGGGAACCCATGTTCAACCAGTTAACATGATTTCATCGAATATCACCTCTGCCAATGATTCATGGGTGATTCTGAGTCCCTCTCAGATTGAAGACTACGACAAATCTATGCCTCTGAACAGAAACCTCGCAGCATATGACGCGATGCAATCAGCCACCGATTGGGTTGACTGTTCTACTCATCATTTTGTGGCATAGCTCTCGACTGAGACTCATCCATACCCACCACTTTTTAATCCTCTCAATTTGATTTTTCCAATCGACGAATCAATTATGGAGGTTATGTGCGGTGATGAGCCACCATGGGGAGATTTTCATCATCGATCTTCATTCCCTACCATTCAGCCACTTGAGCCTGATACAAAACCCAACACTTCACTTGGGATGGTTCAAACCAAGTTCCCCACTTCCCTCGACGAGGTATTTTCCAAAGGAAACTTGGCCAATCTTATGGAAACCACTCCCATCGATATTTCAGTGAAGCCTGGTATCGTGGAAAACGTACACATCGGAAAAACATGTACTCCCCTCGAAACAGAGTTCTATAGTGCCTACTTCAAAACTTTCCGTGATGTTTTTTGGAGTTATGAAGAAATGCCAGGAATTGACCCCTCAATCGTGGTCCACGAAATTCCAACTTTCCCTGGCACCCGACTTGTTCGGCAAAAGCTTCGACCCGTCCATCCTCGTAAGGCAACCGCCATTAAAGCAGAAGTTGAAAAAATTTTGCGTGCTGGTTTTATCTATCCTGTCCCATTGACAGAATGGGTATCCAACATCGTTCCCGTAGCCAAGAAACAAGGAA
The DNA here is from genome assembly GCA_027924585.1 of Larix kaempferi. Lineage (NCBI taxonomy): Eukaryota > Viridiplantae > Streptophyta > Pinopsida > Pinales > Pinaceae > Larix > Larix kaempferi. The sequence continues at coordinate 5,629,225 of BSBM01000261.1, forward strand.
CGATTAGGGTCTGTGTTGATTACCGTGATTTGAACAAGGCTTGTCCAAAGGACAACTACCCAACCCCGTTCATCGACCAGATCATCGATAACTATGCCGGAAGTGTCATCTTTTCATTTATGGATGGCTTCTCTGGCTATAATTAGATCGATATCCTCCGAGCCGACCAGCACAAAACGGCCTTTATCTGCCCTTGGGGGATTTTTGCATATCGAAAGTTACCTTTTGGCCTGAAAAATGCCGGGGCAACTTTCCAACGGGCGATGTCCTACGCATTTCATGACATCAAACATATTGTAGAACCATATCTTGATGACCTTCCCGCTCACTCTCGAACTCGGGAAGACCATCCAGACCACTTAAGTGCCATTTTCGAAAGGTGTCGTCGCTACAATATACGTTTGAACCCGCATAAGTGCGTCTTCTGTGTAGAAGCTGGAAAAATGTTGGGCTTCATAGTCTCCAAAAGCGGGATACGTTTAGATCCTGCAAAGGTAGAAGCTATCTTAGCCCTGCCTTCACCCACCAATATTCCAGAACTTCAATGTTTGCAAGGGCATGCAAACTTTCTACGCCGTTTCATCTGCAATTTGTCCGAGATAACAAAAGGCTACATGCGGCTTCTAAAGAAGAATTTTCCCTTTATCTGGGATGACGAATCCCAACGCTCCTTTGACAATCTAAAGACAACCTTATCCAAAGATCCCATAATTCAACCCCCCGATTACACACGGGACTACATTCTTTATCTCGCAACCTCGACTTCCACCATCGGTATGGTGCTAGTCCAGGAAGACCAAAACGGCATAGAACATGTGGTATATTATCTTAGTAAGAGTCTTCTCGACTCTGAAGCTCGCTATTCACATGTTGAAAAGCTGGCTCTGGCAACAGTATTTGCTGTCCAGAGATTCCGTCACTACATCTTACTCCGCCGGACCACTGTTATAGCCGACTTCAACCCAATGTATTATATCCTCACACGTCAGGTGCTTGGGGGCAAATACTCTCGTTGGATTGTCATCCTTCAAGAGTTTGACTTGGAGTTTGTCAAGGCTAAGTCCAAGAAGTCTTTGGTCTTCGCGGAGTTGATTTGTAACTTGCCCCGTGCTACTGAGCAATCCAAGCCCATTGATTCTCTTCCTGACGAATCATTGTTCCTCATTAGCACGTCTGATCCGTGGTATGGGGATATTCTTTTATATCTCCAAACCCAACGCTTCCGTCCCGACCTCACTCGCGATGAATGGCGACGCATCCGACATCACGCAAAATACTACCTCATAGTCAACGATAATCTTTATCGGCGTGGTGTCGACCCCGTTCTTTGACGCTGTTTGACCTTAGATGAGGCGGAACGCGTTCTCAATGACTGCCACGCTGGAGCATGTGGTGGTCATCTCTCTGGGATGGCTACGGCCCAGAAAATACTGCGAGCAGGATACTTCTGGCCCTCAATTTTCAAAGATTGCATTGAAACAGTCAAGAAGTGTCCGCCATGTCAATTCTTTCATAGCAAAACACGCTCGCATCCTGCTCCACTCCATCCTGTTATTGCCGTCGGCCCCTTTTCCAAAATGGGCTGAAGCGATGCCTACGTATGCTGAGGACGGCAAAACAACAGCGCAGTTCATATTCAATCATATTATATCTAGATTCGGTGTCCCACAGTCTATTGTGACCGATCATGGTTCCCATTTCAGGAACCATATGATCGAAGAACTACGTGCCAAGTTGGGTTTTCACCATGAAAACTCAACCCCGTATTACCCACAAGCTAATGGCCAAGTTGAAGCCATTAACAAAATCCTGAAACGAATGATTCAGCGCATTGTGGGTAGCCAGAAATCCAACTGGCACTCAGCTCTATTCTCAGCACTGTGGGCATACCGAACCTCAGTGAAAAGTGCTACTGGGTTTACACCATTCCAACTGGTGTATGGCCTAGAAGCCATTTTGCCGATTGAATGTGAAATACCATCACTCAAGATAGCCATAGAGCTACTTCCACACACCACTTCCGAAGAGGAACGGTTTCTATACCTAGCTAAGCTAGATGAAACCCGCCGCAACGCTGCTTTAGCTAATGAAGCTCACAAAAAGCGCGTCAAAGCTCAATATGACAAATCCGTTCAACCTCGGATCTTCAATGAAGGTGATCTCGTACTTACATATGATCAAATGCACGATAAGCTTGGAAAAGTTAAACTTGAATCTATGTGGTACGACCCCTTTATTGTGAAACGTGTCTTAGAAAAAGGAGCCTATGAACTAATCGATTGTGATGGCACGCCATTGGCACGGCCCCGCAACGGGCTATACCTCAAACGTTTCTACGCATGAGGTTACCCTACGCGGGTTACTTGTTGTACATAATGTAGTTAGTTTGATGTTACTTTCTTTTTGGTGTGCGCGTGGAACTTATGTATCCACTCTTACTTTGACTCGTGACTTTATGCGCAGATGTCTGCCTACTTTGGATTCGCCGACAGTGCAAGCCGACATACCCGGAATCTCGCTTCCGCAGCATGGGTAATCTATTCCCCCACTGGCGAGTTGATTTTTTCAGGAGCCAATTGTTTAGGTCCTGCAACCAACAATATCGCGGAGTACCATGCAGTCATTGGTCTCTTAACGGAGGTTGCTTCACTCGGAATTGACTCCTTATCAGTCTTTTTAGACTCCCAACTCGTGGTTTCTCATCTAAATCGTGTTTACACAGTTCGCGATCCTATACTACTTCGTTTATTTCGAAGAGTACGCCTCTTGGAACGATCATTTAATTTCATTACATATCAACACATACCGAGAGAATTCAATTATATAGCTGATTCATTGGCTAACTACATTTTGGATTGGCATCTTTCCCACACATAAACACATCATAAAAAATAAAGTGCACAAGTCATTGTAAATATTTAGATCATAAATAGGTCCATATCACTGTATATAAGAGTGTTTTTTCCAAAATAAATAAAGTTTGTGTCAAAGACAAAATTTGGGACCAAATCCCATACAAAATTTGGCTCTCAAAGCCTACATATCGTGTACATGCCGCACAAATACTAAAAAGACCATCTATAGAGATCTAGGAGACCTATCATGTCCCTCGTCGGACTCCTCCCGCTGCTGGTGGTAACATACTACAACTCGAACCACCTTACGAATAAGTCGACTGATACGACCAGGCACACCTACAGTATGCCGTTGGAGATGATAAGGGACGTCATCCATCCTCATAGCAGGGATACCATGAGTCAACCCCTGTAAGTTCCTCTCAATGTCCCGAACGCCTCCTACTTCGTCTTCATCCTCCTCCTCATGAGGAACAGCTTGACGATCAACACCACCACGACGTAGTGGTGAGTACCCAACTGGTCTCTGTGGTCCACGGTCTGCAACATGCATGCGAACATACATTAGAAGTCTTTTACACATTCTAAAAAAGTAATAAACATTAAATATTCAAAAAAGGAAAAAATACATATCCATGAAGGTCATACCTGAGTTGTCCCAATCATCATCCTCTGGCAGTGCCAAGTCGATGTCCTCGCGGAAATCTACCCCGGCATAGGGGTAGTCATCAATCATAACTATCTGTTCCTCGAGCCAGGAAAAGAAATCCTCACCAAAGGCTAAGCGCTGAGGTCCCCCGAGACGTCTAGCATAATCACTCCATCAAGCCATCCATGGCTCGGTAGGTGGACGGGGGGGCATAGATATCTGCGGGCTCAATAGTGGCACCCTCTCCAAAAAGAAGGTAACCAGGATGCTCCCATAGCCAAATTGGGATTTTTTTCCATTTCTACACTTGTGCACTTGTTCTTTGAGATTGGCCAACACCGCCTCACACCAGTTAAATACTGTTCCCCCCATACACTCCGCTGGGAGATTCACTTGTGTGCGGGACGCTTGATGCGGACCCACACTTCCTGCTGCACGCGTGATGGTGAACAACACGGTTTTTACAGGGAGTTCTATAACATCCTTTATGGCCACCTTCCCGCTTTTCTTACTTGAACCTTGACGACAATACCGAGCAATCAAGTCATCTGTACTCGTTTCCGAGGCTGTGTATCCAGTAAAGTTCACCCGGGCCCCTCTTTTCGAGAGGCCCGTGAGGAAATAAATATCCTCAAGTTGAATTTCGAGAACATGCTCTCCCACTCGGAAAGCTTGAATGTCAGGATCCCATAATTGAATGAGATGAGTGAGAAGCTTGGGTTGCTCACGAATCCCTTTGATCTTAAAGAACTTCAACAAACCACATTCTCGCAATGCGGTCACAGTTGGTAAATGATTTTCAGCTGCCAAATCATCTACTTCATGCTCTCTTTCTTTCCAGCTGACCATTTTGATCCAAACGAGTTGCAAACTCCTGCAAAAGGTCAGGGGAAACTTTCAGTAACTATTTAACAACTCAACTTCAGCAAAAAATTTGAGAAAATTTGATTTTGTCATCTTATTTTTTGCCTTCATCGCGTCTGGGATTTTTCTTGCCGTGCGGTACTGTACAGTACCGCGCTTCGGTTTGGAACCTCAGCGCGGTACTGTCTAACAGTACCGCGTTTCTCGATAGAGCCCCCACGCGGTACTGTGAAGGGCAATTTTTTCCCAATAGGGCTTGCCCAAAAAATCAGTTTTCCTTACTGAAAGCAAAAGATTCATGCATGAAATGAAAGAGCAGTTTAAGAACTCTTACCTGGTGCAGACGGTTGTTGAAATGGTGCCCTGAAACTCCAGATATGTATCCTTGAAGCTTTGCTCCTCAAATGGGTAAAAATCTCCTCTTTGGGTAAAAACACAAATGAAATGGTAATTTCTATTTTTAACCATCCTTTTATAGTTTTTTTTCACCTATTTTTTAATTATTATTTTATATGGTTAAAATAAAAAGCCCATTTCACATTACTAATGTCTAGTTTTATGAGCATTTATTTGACAGGATCTCCTGTAAAAAGCGATATATTCACACTGGCGTTTATCCATCGTTTGACCTTCATTTTGAGCCTACTTTATCTTTTTCGTGCTCTGGATTTAAAACTTGAGAAAGATTCCAAGTGCTTTTACACCCATGTCGTGCTTGTCAAACTCAAGTAAATGGTGTCGAGTACGGTCAGCTTTACTCATGCTCGTTAAACGATGAGGAAAGTATTATCCTGGTTGTATTTTATTCTTTTTTCGGACCAGAATAATTAAAAATTACGAAAAAGACCATAGGAGTCCATAGTTAAGCTCTTTTTAGACTCCCTAAAATTGAAAAGATTGCCAAGTGATCTTGACTCTTTCACACTTGTAAAAGTATTTGAAAGGTCGTCTATTCGGTGATAGGTTACCCCTTTTTCGGCCCGTCTAGACTATTTACGAGAAAGGTATACCTCAGTCAAATTCGGCTGGGAGAGTTCTCTCGGGAATTGTTTTACACTTTTTCGGGATCGAGGGACTAAATTTACGAAAAAGTACATTACGAAGCTTCCTTTAAGTTTTTCAGGCTCTCTAAATATGAAAAACTACCGAGTTTTACTTCCTTGGACTCGTTAAAATTTTAACATCGAAGGACCCACTTTGGGGCGAACCCCTCCTTTCTCAGGTTCGTAAAACATGTGAGATTGGACTCATCCATGAGATGAGCTACACCGAGCATCTGTTATCCTCTTCAAGCTCGCAAAACAACAAAGAGGTACTCGTCTATCATGTCGGGGGAATATGGGGGGATAAGTCAAGTTTATTTATGGCAGCTTGTCAGTCGTTACCTTTGAACATGGCATGTGTCCGTCTCTTGTCTATATTGGGTATCCATTTTTCACTGAGTTATGGTCATCATCCTGAGTCGTCTCCCTGGCCATGAGCCTACTCATCCGCTGTCTATCCTCTGTTGTCAATAATCCCTGCTGCCAAGTCCGGTTACATGCCGTTGTATGTTCAAAGGATTGCATTGTTTAGAGTCGTTCATTGTGTCAGGCCTCCGCTGTGTCAGTACATACTCCATCGTTTCATCATCTTATCGTTCGTGCCGATTTCGTGTCGATGATGTGGGAATCATTATGGCCCACCTTCGACAAGTTTATTCCCGTCAACACCAAATCACTATCCGGGAATTGGACTTAGAGATCAACCATTAGTACCTTGGTACCTACATGCCTCAATGGCAGGTTTCCTCGTGTTCGACAGTAGGTTCACATCATTGACCTCTGATCGAACGATCTTTCGAATGCTCGACATCAACTCATCTATTCGCATTTCGTTGAGATGTACTTCAGATACCTTGGGGATCATCCTCATCATTGGTGATTTCCCTCGCATTTGTTAACGGTTCACATCATTGACCGCTAATCAAATGGTTTCTACCATGTTCGACTTCAACACCTTGTAATCACATGGCTAGATTCGTATCTTTTGCGATCGGGTAGAAGACCCTGGGCGTGCCTCAGTATCTTGATTTCGCCCAGGTTGCGATGGAGATGTCCTTTGTATTGTCACACAGATCCACTTATTGTATTGGTCGTGGCTGTGTCATTATTGTCTCATGGATCTACGCTTGTTCATAGTAGCCATGGTCTGTCTACAGTCTATATCATCTCAGTACTCATGGATCTGCAATGTATTGGTCGGCAGCCATGCTTTGAGTCATTTGTTTCCGAGCATGGGGATGCCCGCCTCGGTGGTATATCTAACACTTGTTTCTGTTTCAACTCCTTGTCGCTCTCCTCGATGCTATCTCTGCACATTATATTCGTAAAGTCTTTCGGCCATTAGTTCCTTCTGACCTAACACTTTAGGGGGAATCTGTTATACCTCCATTTTCCACAATGTCGCATCTCCACCACAAATAGAGTTGACGACACTTCCCCTGCTGTTTGAAACACCCAGAAGATGAGTGATCCTTGAAGGTAAATCTACCCTGACAAGTTCTGACCCAGCTGAGACTTTATTTACCCACACTACCGCGCCTTGCTCAGTTATAGGAGCGCGGTACTCCACACTACCGTGCTATGCTTTGTCTCTACCGCGCGGTACTACCGCGTTATGCTCAGACTTCAGGGCGCGATACTCTTTTTATAGCCTTTTTTCCATGGCTTGTGGGATTTTGGATTTTCGAAGATAATGGAAGATTGGGGTCCCTGATTCGATCCCAAATCACTTTCTGTGATTAGAAACCTTGATCCACTTATCTCTCCCTAGATCCACCCATATCTCTTGTTGGTTAACCCTACCATACACTATAAAAGAGAGGCATTCCATGGGCAAAAGAAGGACTCTTGAAGCACCAAACTTATGATCTTGCAGCATTGTGGAGATAGCTAGAGGAGAAGGCACTTGGAGCTAGAAGATTGGCTTGGACATCAAGCAACTTTTGTAAGCATTCTTCAAGTTGTAATAAGATAACTTGTCTTGTCTTTCCCATTTCATGTGTTTAGCATAAGTTCTTAGCATGGAATGTATCTAATCCAGATTTGAATCTAATCTTTACATTCAAGGTATTTGGAAGCTTGTATGTTTGTTCTTTGGTTGATCTTAACAGGTTCTACATTGGAGCTTTGGATCAAGAGCTAGAAGCGGGACAAGCGTCAGTTTGAAAGGTGTGTCTTATCTCTCATTGGTTCTGAATACATTTAATCTTGCTGTAAAACTTAGTTCAGGAATTTCAAGGTAGCATTTGTTTTGACTTGTTTCTTGCTTTAGAGTTAGTTGAGAATCTACTTTAAAGTTAAGAGAGTACTGACTTATCCGTAGGGAAAAATTCTACATAACACATACCTGGGTTCCATATCTATTTCCAGCTGATAAATAGCAGATTGCATCTATCACGAGCCGTTGCAGATCAATTTTGAGGCGTTGCATATCAATTCCGTTAAAAAAAGTACAAATTTCTATTTTTTTCCATATCGTCTTTGCTTTAGCTCCGTTTCCCTTAAAAATTCACTGGAACCCCTGCACTTCCATTCTGCATATTTCCTTCATGAGGATGCTATCCCAAATTCCACTTCCCGAAGCTAGAAATCCCACATCTGTCTATTTTTAGTGTTTTCCATAACTTCTTTGATTTTCACCCAATCGCCTTCAAATTTTGCCACATTGTTCATTTCCTATTTCTACTTCTTTGTCCCTCTTGGAAAAAAATTCCCATTCTTTCACCCTGCTTTTGAAATCCCCATTTTCTGCTTCCCTGTCCATTAGAAAGTGTCTAAAACCTAGTCAAACCCCAATTAGCCATCAGAGTTTTTCCCAAATCCAAATATTCCTTTACTAAATAAGTTTTTGTTTTTGTTTTTCTACCCATTATTCCCTTAAAAAAATAAAAAATTCCTGGTTATGGTTGTCACCCGCGCAGGAGAAAAAAACATGGAGGAAGAACTTGTAGCCCTCAAGACCAAACTCCATGATCTGGATGAAAAAATTCTCGGCCTCCATATTCAACATTCAACCATGGAAAATAGACGATAGCCAAAGTCTTCTGTAGAAACTGGGTTCTCTTCTTCCAACAATTTTCGTGGGCTGAAGCTTGATTTTCCTCGCTTCAATGGTGATGATCCGACTGGATGGATATACCGAGCATAACAATATTTCATTCTACATAATACTTTTGATTTCAACAAAGTTACACTTGCATCCTTTCATTTGGAACATGAAGCCCTTCAATGGTTCTGTTGGTACATCAAGGCTCATGAAGAGCCAAAATGGATAGATTTTTCCAACTCCTTTTGCAACGATTTGGCTCTAGTGCTTTTGATGACTTCACATGAGCACTCACTAAAATTTGCCAAATTGGCACTATCAGAGAGTATCAGATAGAATTTGAGAAACTGGCCAATCACACAGAAGGATTGCTTGATGAATTCTATAATATTTTTTTTGTTAGTGTTTTGAATGATGCAATTTGATCTGAGGTTAAAATGTTCTGTCCCAACACAATGATGGAAGCCCTCGGGTTGGATAAGCTGGTAGAGGACAAGATCACAACCCAACAACGCTCCAAATCCACTTTTGTTCCATTCGGAAATATGGTTTCCCAACGACCTCCCATCACGCCAGCTCCTAGAGAAACTCCTATCAAGCATTTGTCCGAAGCAGAGATGCGGGCACATAGAGAAAAAGGGATTTGTTATAATTGTGATGAGAAATTCAGTCGGAGACATAGATTTGTTGATAAAAAACTCTATCTCTTGGATGTAGATTCTCCTCTTGCAACTGAAATTTGTGAATAAGCTTAGGATACAGTAGATGATCAGGTCGACATTCAACAATTGCCTGTTGAACGTCCTTCTCAGGATGACCACCCAGAGATATATCTCAATGCTTTAGCCGGAGTCACCACCCCAAAAAAAATGTAGGTCAAGGGTTACTTCAAGAAGCTCCCTCTTACAATACTCATTGATTCTAGTATCACTCATAACTTCATTGACCCTCAGATCGCCAAATTGACAATGGGGGTACCTTACCTTGCAAGGGGAAGTGTCACAATGTGTGTATCTCTATTGGAGATTATAACCCGCACTCTGACATGTTTTCCTTTCCCTTAGGTGGATGCGATGTGGTTGTGGGTGCTCAATGGTTACGCACACTTGGCCCCATCTTATGGGATTTTGCTGAACTTTGGATGCAGTTTTCAGTCAATGGGAAAAAGCACACATTGAAGGGATTACAACCAGGGTCTCTCAAAATCATCAGTTCACATCGCATGGAAAATATCCTTAAGAAGAATTAACATGGTGTAATCCCTCAACTCCATTCCATTCATATGCAACCATCAACGGTCTCCCTACTCCTTTGTATTTACAACAAATTTTGGACAGATATTCATGTGTCTTTGCTGAACCAGTGGGATTGCCACCTTCAAGACCAGAGGACCATCGTATTCACCTCCTTTCTGGAAGCGTTCCTCCCAACATCAGGCCCTATCGCCACCCATTTCACCAAAAGATAGATATTGAGATGCTCGTTCGGGACTTACTGAAGCAAGGTATTATTCGTCCTAGTACCAATTCCTTTTCTTCACCAGTTCTTCTTGTTCGAAGAAAAGATGGGTCATGGCACCTCTGCATTGAATTCTGAGCACTTAATCACCTCACAATCAAGGATAAGTTTCCAATTCGTGTTGTTGATTTGCTTCTTGATGAGTTTCATGGTGCTCATTTTCCTCCAAGTTGGATCTTCGTTTTGGGTATCACCGAATTTAGGTTCATGAGGATGATATCCCTAAAACAGATTTCCACACACATGATGGCCACTATGAGTTTTTGGTCAGGTCCTTTGGCCTCACTAATGCTCCTTCCACATTCCAGGAATTGATGAATAAAATATTTCGGCCCTACTTGCGGAAATTCATTCTGGTCTTCTTTGATGATATCCTCATCTATAGTAAAACATGGGTTGAGCATCTCCAACATCTGGATCTTGTACTACAACTTTTCTCTAATCATCATCTCCATGCCAAATAGTCTAAATATTTTTTTGGACAGGAGTAACTAGAGTATCTCGAGCATATTATTTCAGCACAAGGGGTTCGTGTGGATCCTGCCAAAATATATGCCATGAAAAATTGGCTGCATCCTCAAACACTCAAGAGCCTTCGTGGTTTTTTGGGATTGACTGGCTACTACTGCAATTTTTTCAAGGATTGCGGGAATATTGCAGCTCCATTAACCGATCTATTTAAAAATGATGCTTTTACATGGACACATGCTACTGAGTGTGCATTTGACAAACTGAAACAAGCTATGTGTACTACCCCTTTTCTAGCTATGCCTGATTTTTCCAAGCCCTTCACTATTGAGAGTGATGCTTGTGACAATGGACTTGGTGTTGTTCTCCTTCAAGATGAACATCCCATTGCGTTCACCAGCAAATCCCTTTCCGATAAGAATTTAGTCACCTCTACATATGAGAAGCAAATGATGGCTATTTTGCATGGAGTACAAAAGTGGCGGCCATACCTATTAGGGAATCATTTCTGAATCAAGACTGATCACCAGAGTCCGAAATCTTTCCTGGAACAACGGGTCTCCTCCCTAGCACAACATAAATGGGTTATGACTATGAGATCACTTACAAGAAGGGTAAGGACAGCCTTGTGGTGGATGCTCTTTCTCGCACATTTGATGACCAAGTTTCTCTTTCATCTATTTCTATGTCTGTTCTAAATTGGTTGCAATCTATTCAACAGGACTATGTCAATGAATCCTCATTATCTAAAATCATCCAATGGTTGGCCAAAAACCCTTCTGATGTACCACCTTACTCTTGGGATGGTGCTTCCCTGAGATACAAGGGTCGTTTGGTGCTTCCCCAAAGAACAGATATTCAATAGGCTATCTTCTATGAACTCCATGCTTCTCCATAGACATGGCACTCTGGGTTCCTCAAAACGTATGAGAGGGCACGATGTAAGTTCTTTTGGAAGGGAATGAAAAGGACAATTCAACAGATGGTGGCTGAATGTGATACCTTCCAGCACAACAAGGGTGAAACGATACTCCTTTCGGTATTTCTCGAACCCTTTCCCATTCCTACACGGATTTTGACAGACATTTCTATGGATTCACTAAATATGGAGGGAAGACAATGATTTTGGTTGTGGTTGATCAACTCTCCAAATATAGTCATTTTTGTGCCCTCAACCATTCCTATACCACCTCCTCAGTCGCATAGATTTTCCTGGACCATATATTCCTTCTTGATGGAATCCCTTCTTCCATTGTCTCAGATCGTGATGCAAATTTCACCAGTCATTTTTGGAAAGAACTATTTTGCGACACTGGCACCAAAATGAAGATGAGTTCAAGGTATCACCCACAACATATGGTCAGACTGAAGTTATCAACAAATGTTTGGAAACTTATCTTCATTGCTTCACCTCCGAACACAAACATCAGTGGGAAAAGTGGCTCCCTCTCGTTGAATGGTGGTACAATACCTCCTACCACACTACATCTAAAATGACTCCTTATGAAGCAGTCTATGGTTAGGCACCGCTAGTGCTTCTTCCATACACCCCCAACAGTTCACTAGTTCAGGAAGTTGACAACAGGGTATTTTTTAAGGATTATAAAAGTAAACTTAAGTATAGTATTCTAGGGGATTATTTTGGATTGAGAAAAAGACGTATATAGATTGGTAGGCGAATATCAAATATGAAACATACAATTTACTACTGAAACCTATAAATTTTGGCGAATATTATGATAAAAAAAGAGATTTTATGTAAATATAGGCGATATTAGAGACTACAAATGACCAAATAGCGTATTTATTTTTTGAAAAAAACCCCAAAAATAGCCAATTGGCTAGATTTCGCCCCTAGAAATTTCCTTGGTTGACACGGTTCTTCGAACCCGAGATCAAATTCTTCGCATTTTGCAGGAAAATATGTAACATCTCCAAAATTTCATAAAAAATTAAAATTTTTGTGCATGGTATAATTGACCATAATTCCAGTTTTATACTTAAGGGATACTTCTTAGATTGATCACTGCATAAATGTATTTTGTTTTTATTTGACGCTATCTGTATAATTATGATGTCAACATTTAGTTATTATCTCTTTAAGACATAAATAGACTATGGATTTGCTTTACTGTATTGAAGTACTTGTAACGTTGATATATAATTTGTCATATAATAAACCTTACGATCTTTTAACATGGATTATGTTTTTAACTACATTCTTACCGCATTTGTGTCGTCATTCTGTTTGTCGGAAATAAAATCGTGTGTCTTAAAGCTAAAGTATGATATTATTATTGCATTATGATTTCTTCATTTTGCTATGTGAATTACTAATTATCTTTTTCTTGTTTGAAAAGGGGTCCTTGTGATACCCCGAGGCTTACTTAGCTTTTTCCAAGCTAATGCATGTCGATAGCTTTTGTCTAGATTTACAGGTAAAGATTCTTAGTCAAAGAGATGGATTTAAAACTTTCATAATTCTAAGTACCCGAGTTATGTAAGAACTTAGCTTAAAAATTCCAAGCGTGATTATTCTATGCTAATCCTAAGTTACATCATAGGCTTAAATTTCCAACTTCAAAAGCGGTCATGGCTAAGGTTATAACTTGTAAGTATTTGAAGAATTTCCAACAACTATACACTAAGGGCGCCTCTACACAATTCGACCATAGACTAAGGACAAGGGGTTTCCATCCTACTAATAACACCCCATGGTATTACTTCGGAAGTTAATGTAAGAACAAAACTATAGCGAGATGGGAAAGAATTCATATTAAGTGGTTGGCATATTTTGTATTAAATGTGCCCATGTGACTACTGCCAACCTGCTCCTCGAGGCTTGAACCCCTAAACACTAACATTGGATAGGGTTAGTATCATTGGTCATTTTTTTTGTTGGCTCGTTGGAGTGACGAGCTCCTGGGGATCTCGCCGCCATGGTTGAGCCACAGTGTGTGCATAGATTAACTGCTACGGTGGTGTAGGTGTTGCTTGTTCAAAATAGATATGGGTATCACGATAATGGCAATGGCCACTCCTCTTAAGGTAAACTTTCACTTACTCTGGTGTTTAACCTATCAGTTCCTTCTTATACTGTGTGCAAAAATAGACCTAACTATTGTTTTGTGGTAGTGACAGGGTTCTCGCAACTTTGATGGTTGTAAAGAAGGCGTGGATGCAAGCGTATGGAAGTTCCAAGCTTAGGTAAGCCTCAGGTCTTCCACGACACTTCTCCTCTGTTACGGAGTTGTGTATACCACCAACATTGGTTTTCAATAGTGTTGTTGCTTAATCTTTTAAGTTGTAAGGCTTTACTAGCAGCGTTACGTAGGTTGCTATGGCTACACCCCAATGTTGGGTTTTCACCCAGCAACCGGTTTGCATATTTAAACTGGTTTATCGTTGTTTAAGTGGGAGCCATTCGGCCAACCCCGAGCAATCTCACTGCATTGTAAAATTTTATTAAACCTTTCACTTATATATAGGAGTTCGATGATGGAAGATACAAGTTATGAATTTTTTCTGTGTAAATTCTTCTGTGTGTTACTTTCGCCCTTCGACATTGATGAAAAATAAATACAAGGTTTAAAATGTGGATTCGTTTGTTACTTTTGGGATAAACCCTAAAATATGAATAATATTCCTATTCTGGTTCTCTTACTTGATTACGCCATTGCTGGCTCTGATATGAAGATATTCATTTCATTTAAAGAGATTTCAATACTGTTTATACTTACTGTATTAACGTTTTCTTACTTCGGGCGATAGTATGAGTATGAAACCTTGTTTGTAACTTGTATTTAGAGCATTATGGCCATGACAGTGATGGCGTTGTAAACTTGGTTTATATGTTTTTTGGTGTGAAGCCCTTATGGGTTTGGAACCCTCGACTTATACTGTAATGTTTTGAAACACTTTCACATGTTAATAATACTGTCAAAATTTTGTTAAAGGTGTTAGCACTAGATTTTTGCTAAGAATTAGGAGGGGTTCAGACCCATAGAAGAAGCATAGGGAAGCTCTACTCTTATCCCCATGGACCAAAAATTAGAAGTCCAAGGGTCTGTGCAATGGTTTTTGTCCAGGATAGAAGAAGTTGTGGAAATCCAAAGTTGTAATGGTGATCGGAGGGCTAAAAACAAAGGAATGCGCCCATAGCGCTTAATGGCACCCATGGATGGAAGAGATTAAAGGAGACAAATATCTATGGTCATTGGCCTCCTTCGCAAATAGAGTTCGAGGTTGTTTAAGCGCGGGAGAGAATGTTAACCGGCGAGCGGTTTGAAATTTGATCAATGGCAGAGGATGCAGATCAACGGCCGAGAGGTTGTTCGCGTTTTAGACATGCGCAAAAAAGGCTATTATTCATATTTGCAAAATTTTGGTACAAGGACGCAAGTTCGGACGGCCTAGATCTGATGGAGCTCAGATCTACGGCTAGGATTTTGTTCGCAAGTCAAACTTGTGTGTGAAGGATACGGGTTGAAAATCTATGAACATGAGGGAATCCGCGCCATCTGATGGTCCATATTTGACCATGTGGATAGATGGCTTAAAGAGCATCTCCACTACCAGCAAATTATTTCCAATAGGATGGAGGCCACCTCGACGCCATCGTATATTTCTCCCGCCTATCCTGGAAGCCTGGTTAGGCGTGTTTCACGTCAACTCAAGCCCCAAGCATCATTCCTACTCATTCGGGAGATCCGGTCAGACCATCATGGTGAAGGTGATTAGGCGTGGCAGCCGTCATTGTCAGGATCTTTATAGAAAGATTCCCTGTGGTTTCTGTTCACGACCATTGCCTGAGAAAGGTGGCAAACCCAACAACTCAGGAAGCTTTCGGTTGGGATCCGGTCATGGAGAGAGATCAAGTAACCAGAGTGGTCTTCATGCCAGAGCAAGCGTGGTTTGAGGTGGATGAGGAGCACGTTCCTTCATCTCCTATATTTTTCGACCACATAGAAGAGAGCTCAAGAAGCAAGCCCGAGGAGCAGGTAAGCCGAAAGGTGTGTTGGAAGGATCGACATCGAAAGAAGGAAAAGGGGGCCCGAGAAGAGGAGCAGGACACCCACCAAGACGTGGAGATTATCTAAGACTTTATCCTCCCCACTGAGGAAGTGACACATCCTCCCCCAGTAGAAGAATCATAGGTGGACGATTCCTTGAAAATAGAATATTTATTTGATTCGCAGGGCCCAATAAAGGCTCAGGAGTAAGGTGGCGGCCTGTTCATGTTGTCCTTATTTCCCATCATGTCAATATGTTTTGAACTTACCATATATGTAATATTTCTCCAGTTTTGAGACCAGTTAGGGTCTGCAGCCCTGCACATGACACCCATAGAGTTGGTCATGACTGGTCTGTTAATAGTCCTTTTCATTTTTGTGATTTGCTGTTAAAGGTGATGGATTAGGCCATGCAGGTGTCACATGGTCATAGTTGTTTCCTGTTAGACAATTCGAGGCTTAGAGCCTATAAATAGTTGTGTAATAGAAGTAGAATGGGTTGGAAAATTAGTAGGAGGATGGCCTAGGAGAACTAAGATCTGTTTCTGAAGCATAATCTGTGATAAAATCGTAGTGTTTGAAGCTGGTGTTTAACAGAGATTCATGTGTCATTTAGCTTACAATCTGTTTCTTTCTTTTTCTCATGTGAATGTGCTTCCTATTATTTGCTTACATTATGTATTCTTTTTCATATATGGAATTAGTGTATAATAGTGCAGAATTTTTTATTACAAGCTCTGCTATTGTTTCAGGTATTCACCCAATTTTTCCCCTAAAGTTGACATCGAATTCATCCCTGTTTGATGCTCATGTCAATGGACTGTTCGTTTCTTCTTCTTTTATCACCAGACAACAACATTTTGACTGGAAGCAAGTGGCTATCTTTCCTTTGTTTTGATATCCCATGCAACAGCACTGTTATTTGATTTATGTGTTATGTTTTGACTCCATTTCCTAATGTTTCTCTCTTGATTATCTTACCAAACCCTTAAACAAATTGTCCCATCAGAAATATCACCTTCTGAATGAGCTTTGATTGAACATCTTGAGTAAGAAGGTTGTGTGCTTCTCACTGAATATTTTCAGTCTTTTATAGATTTAAGAGATTTCCTTCTCTAATTGTACTAGGTCAGAAGTGCAATCTCAAGTGGTTTTGTGGTTACCCCAACTTGACCTTCTCCCACAACCTAGGGGGTCAATTTGGGTGCTAATAAAAGGGATTCGATCCCGTTCTGTATACTAATGTAATTATTTATCCTAAGTAAGGACAATGTCCTAAATGTGGAATACGATTTTCATTTCAATGTCTTATTTCAAAACAATAGGCCATTACGGCTCTGTCAACATTGAGTTTGGTTATTATTTATAGTTCAGTTTATTTAGTTGTTCTTCTATTCAAAATGTTTTAGAGTTATAATTATATATTTAAATTCAAGGGTTTCAACCCTGAAACTCTATACAGGAAACTATATAGTGGCAAAGTATTGTATTGATCTTAATTAGAGCAGTCCTGAATGTATAAAATATTTTAGGTTATGTAGAATCATTACAGACCTTTGACTTGATGAGCTATTCTGAATTGTTGATTTTAATGGAGCAATATTAAATTATTTGATACTTCTATTTGTCCATTATCGTGATAATTTGAAGTTGATATGAGTTTTGAGTAAAGTATTTCATGCTGGTTTATTTGTATAAACATTTATGTTGAGTATACTATGGTATAAAATATTGATGTTACGAGTTAAGGGACTCGATGCTTTGATTTGTGCAAACTTTATCTATTATAAGATCCGTGTATTAGAGTACTAAAGTACTGTTCAATTTTTGTCTATTGTAAGTATATGAAGTATAAACATTATGAGATGTGAATATTAATACTGTATCTGATATATGTGTATTATATGCAATTCTATTATTAATACTATATGTTAGCACTATTAGTAGCATGCTGGTAACAATCTATTCAACTCTGAACTGTTTAGCAATAATGATATTTTATCATGCATGTTTCTAGGTTTTCAATATTAAATGTATAACACTTTTCAGAGTTTTGATTTTATTTGTAAGTACAAATGAGAACAACATTCTACTTACAATAATCTATCCTATTTTGACCTATTTTATTTTCACTAATATCTTCTATTTTAAAACTTGCTAATACTGTATGAAAAACAGAGAAAATCTCTAGGAAATACTAAGTTCTGAATATTATTACAGTATGCATTTTATGAAGATATCTATAATTGGTATAAAATAGGGATTATTATATTAATCACAACATTGAAATCATTTCTAATCTATTGCTTAAACAAACTTCTCTGTACTAGAGTACATCACGAAAGTGAAAGGAAAAATACAGAGAAGAGTACTGTGTGATAATCAAATCATTCAATCTTTTAATCAGAAAACAATCATCAGTACTGTGTGATAATCAATCTAATATATAAGTTAGAAAATCCAGGTAGCATACAAATGAAACCTTCAAAAATATAACAACAGGTTAAAAGTAAATAACTAGGAAAATGTAGAACCCGTTTCAAACTGTAGAAGTGAACAAACACCCAAAGAAGAATGTTCCTCCCAACTGTCTCCTAAAAGCAACCAATATTACTTGCTTTAGGACCCCTGAGCCTATTCACTGAACCACCACGACGAAAATTCTGTGTAGAATCATGTGACGATCTATTTGTACTTCAACAATCATGAAGACTTGCATACAAATAACTCTCGTCAAAATCAGTAGATAAATCTGACAGTCTTATTCTGCAACTCATTCTATCATCCCCTCATCAAATTCCTCTTGTGTGCTCAACATAACAGTTTCCAGCAAATCACAAGGAAAAAGTAAGTGAGCCTCTTGCCCCATTTGATGGTTATTTGTCTGCCTAGGTCTTTGGGTAAGTTAAAAATCATTTAATGAGCCACCTGCTCAGTTCCACCTTCCTTGGGGAACATGAACACAATTTTAGGGAGCTTGCCTCCTACAACAGCTAGTAAGTGAGGGAAGATGCAAACACTTGTCAAATGCCTTCTACAACAGTTTCATTCCCCCTAGTGGGTCAGTGAACACTCTTCAATAGTCCTCTTTGGATGAGTGTCTCCTATTTTAATTTATTAAATAATAATAATATTCAATTGCATTCATCCTTGAGCATCCTTGGTCAATTAAATAAAACTTTACAACAAAATTTAGAGTAATGTTTTTCCACAAACATAAAATGTTGCAAGTTCTAGGTAGGTTACAAACACCCCCTCTTAAGTTCAACATCATCCTCGATGTTGCTTAATCATCCTCAGAGTCTTCCTGGAACATAATTGGATATGCTGCCCGCATATGACTCTCCAATATCCAAGTTGCTTCATCTGGACTAAGGTGCTTCCATTGCACCTTTACTTGTCCAATGGTGCGATTCCGGAGTAAAATTTCTCTCCTGTCTAGGATACAATCCGGTTCCACCTGAAAATCTCCTTCTGGTTCCACCTGTATGTCATTCCAATCGATTACATAAGTAGCATCATGTACATACTTTTTCAAAATAGAAAGATGAAATACATTATGTATTTTCAGATTAGGTGGCAAGGCCAACTGATAAGCCACTGGTCCAACTCTTGATAATATTTCAAATGGTCCATAATACCTGGGTGCTAATTTAGCACAACTCCCCAGCTTAAAAGATTTTTTCTTGGGTTTTACCTTGACAAAAACATGCTCACCTACTTCGAATTCTTTCTGAGTTCTTTTTAGATCTGCATGACTCTTTTGTCTGTCTTATGCAATTTTCAGATTGCTTTGTACCTGTTTCACTATTAGTTCCATCTCTTTCAACAATTCAGGTCCTAACATCAATCTATCAACTGGATTACTCCATGAGATGGGACTATTACACTTTCTAACATACATAATTTCAAAAGGACTAAGTTTAGCTGAAGCTTGATAGTGATTTTTATAAGCAAATTCAACTAAGTGCAGATATTCTTCCAATTTAGTTGGTTGATCTTTAACATACATTCTTAACATATCCTCTAAAATCTGATTTACTCTTTCAGTTTGTCCATCCGTTTGCGGATGAAAAGATGTGCTGAAATTTAATTTAGTATCCAAACCTTTAAACAATGATTTCCAGAAATTACAAGTGAATTTAGAGTCTCGATTTGAAATTATTACCTTAGGAATTCCATGCAAACGAAAAAATTGCTTCATAAACACATCAACAATATTAGCAGCCTTAAAAGTAGTTTTAACAGGTATAAAATGAGCTGCTTTACTAAGCTTATCTACTACTACCATTATTAAATCACTCTGCTTTTGATTTTTAGGGAATCCGGTTATAAAACAAATGTTGATAATTTCCCACTTCCAATCCCGAATTGGTAATGGTTGTAACAAACCAGCTAGTTGTTGATGCTCATCCTTAACTTGCTAACAGTCAATACACCTAGTGATGTATTCATCCACTTCATTTTTCATATTTTGTCAAAAGTAATCTTTTTTTAACATCGTTATCATCTTTTGGTAACTAGGATGTCCTGAATAAAGACTTTTATGTACTTCATTTAAAATCAACAACTTAATTTCTAGTACGTTTGGTACATACAGTCCGTTTTTATACAACATTAAACCCTTTCATTTAAACTGTAATATGTTATTAAATTTTCAAATGTATTTTCTACAACTTTTTCTTGTAATTTCAGATAATTCTTATCCCTTCTTCAAACTGATTTTCTAAATCTGTTTTATAAGTACTGACTGTTGCCATAAAATTTAATTTTTCATTCATGCTTAAGGAATCAACCACCTTATTTTCTTTACCTTTTATGTGTTGGATCTCGAAATCATATTCACTAAGGAAAGCTAACCACCTAGCTTGCCTTGTGTTCAGATTTCGTTGATCCAACAGATATTTTAGACCTTTATTATATGTTATTAATGAAAATTTTCTTCCGATTAGATGATGATGCCACATCTTTAAAGAATGTATCACGACAGCCAACTCTAAATCATAGGTAGCGTAATTTCTTTTCATGAATTTTTAGCTTTCTTGACTCATAAGCTATTACGTGACCTTCTTGTGTTAAGACTCCGCCAAGGCCATCATTGCATGCATCAGTGCATACAACAAAATCCTTGTTTGGATCTACAATTTTTAGGATAGGTGTAGTAGTTAATAGTTCTTTTAACTTTTTAAAGCTTTCCTCACACTTTTGATCCCAAACAAATTTCTTTCCCTTTTCCTGTAAATATTTATGGGATTTGTGATTCTTGAGAATCCTTCTATAAACTTCCGGTAGTAACCTATGATTCCCATGAATGATCGCACATCTGTTACATCTTTAGGGACAAGACATTCATTAATTGCTCTTATTTTATCCAGGTCAACTGCAATTCCATCCTTGGATATCACATGACCTAAATACTGTATTTTATCTTTGAAAAATTCACCCTTACTGAATTTAGCGTACAATTGATGTTCTCTTAAAACTTGTAATATTATTCGTAAGTGTTCATCATGTTATTCCTTAGTCTTTGAATAGATTAAAATGTCATCAATGAAAACAATTACGAATTTATCCAAATACTTATGTAAGACATTATTCATTAAACACATGAAAACTGCTGGAGCGTTAGTTAGCCCAAAAGGCATAACTACAAATTCGTAATGCTCGTAACGGGTTCTAAAAGCAGTTTTAAAGATATCTTCATCTTTTATCTTGACTTGATGATATCCAGATCTCAAGTCTATTTTCGAAAATATCTTTGCTCCACGTACTTGATCAAATAGATCATCTATGTGGGGCAATGGATATCTGTTTTTAATCGTCATTTTATTTAACTGATGGTAGTCTATGCATAAATGCAAGGTACCATCTTTCTTTTTAATGAATATGACGGGTGCTCCCCAAGGAGACACACTTGGTCTTATGTAATTTTTATCAATTAACTCCTTTAACTGTGATTTTAATTCGTTACGCTCTAGGATATTCATCCGGTAAGGAGCTTTTGAGTTTGGTACCGCACTAGGTACTAGCTCAATGGTGAAATACAATTCTCTTTTCGGAGGTAGACCTGGAATTTCTTCCGAGAATACATCTGAAAAGTCTTTTAGGATTGGTATATCTTAAAGTTTTAACTTATCTTCTTTAGTTGTGTGTTCATCATTAATTACATTTACAGCAAATACTTTACATCCTTTACCTACAGCCTTTTTCATTTGCAATGCAAAAATATGTCAACTGAAACTTTTCTAGGCACTCCTTTTATTACAACAGTTTCTCCTATATTATTCAAGCATGTAAATGTCTTTTAAAAACAATTTAAAACTACCCTATGCTTTTCCAGCCAATCCATATCGATTAAAACATCATAAGATCCTAACGGTAATACATTCGATTTTACTTGAGTCTTAAACTAATTCATAAGCAATTCACAATCTTTAACAAAATTAACTACCTTCCTTTTGGTTCCTGTAGCTAACAGAACTAGCCAAGATTTTTCAAACTTTTCCACTTGCCATTTACAACTTTCTACTATACTAGGTGATACATAACTCAAACTAGCACTTGGGTCAATTAAAACAGAGATGGTTCTATTCTGTAGCATACCTTCTACTTCGACCATTGAAGTCTGATGATTTGCCTGTCGATTCTCCAAGGATGCATTGATCCTGGGCATTTCCCTCGCTAAGTCACCAACTGTTGCCTCTTCCTGCACTTTATGGATGTTGCTGACAGTTCTTTTCCTGTTAGGACAATTTGTTGCATAATGTGGTCCTTGACATTCAAAGCATTTTACAGGTTCTTTTCGTCCATTATTTTTAACATAATTATTAGGCATGTCTCTGTTTCTTGTAGCTGTAAAATTCTATTGTGCATTGCTTTTAAAACCATCTTAGATCCAAATCCTAGGCTCTATCAAGCGCCGAGAGGGATCAAATCTCTTGAGGTGCAAACCTCGGGTAGGTATATCATTTTTACTTCTTACATTTCTACTTTTTATGTCGGCTATATTTTTTTTTACTTCTTTATTTTATGTCGGAATAATATTATGTTTCTACTTTTCATATTCACTATAATATTTTTTTAACTTCTTTATTTTATGTCCGCTATAATTTTACTTTTACTATCTAGCCGACTATAATATTTTTTTAACTTCTTATCCACTATAATATTTTTTAAAATTCTTATGTTTTTAGATTAATGGCCGACATAATATTTATTGCTTTTTACTTTGTAATATTCACTATAATATATTTTTAACTTCTTATGTTTCTACATTAATGGCCGACATAATATTTATTACTTTTTACTTTGTATTATTTTTTTTGTTTATGGCCGACAATATGGACAAACATGGACAAACGTTACAAGATCTCCCTCATAATAGGCTATAGAGCGCCTCTCGGCGCAATGAGTTCCTTGAAAATTTTGAGAATTCTTATTTCCCACATTCCTATTATATTTAAAAATTTTCTTCCTTTGTTCGAAACTACTGGGTCTATTTACCTTCTAGCTAGGTACACTTTCCCTCTTTTTGTTCTGTTCGTAACAGAAATTTGCCTTTGTCATAGCTTCCTCAAGAGTCTTAAGGTTATCATATTCAATTATGTCCTTAATGTGGAAAGGAAAACAACTGAGAAATCGTTGTATTTTAGGCTTTTCGTCAATGATATACGGTACATACCTTACTAGACTTATAAATTTACTGCTTAACTTTTTCATGTTCATAGAATTCTTTAGCGTTTTCTTCATAGTATTGTTCAGATAGAAATTTATTTTTAAACAATGCCCTAAACGTACTCCAAGTTAGATATTTTTCTTTAAGAATTTTTACTCTTTTGATATCTTGCCACCATATCCGCTTTTCTAGTTAGATTATAAATGGCAATCTTAGCTTTCAGCTTGTTGGAATAGTTATAAATTTGGAAGTATTTCTTCATCCCTGACAACCATGCTCCAGCTTCTTCTCCTTTCTCTATCTCTCCATTAAACATCAGAGGTTTTATCTTTTTTAACTCCCCTGAGATTTCTTCATACAGTTTGTATTTCCTCTTTTTAGGACTGCAGTCACTATCACTGCTGTCACTGGAATATTTAATTTTCTTTCTATGTGTTTTAACATCAGCTTCAGAAGAGGAATTACTTTCATATTTAGAGAATTTTAACTTCTTACCTTTATGTTGATAATACATAGTTCCAGATTCAGATTTATATTATGTTCTTTTAACTTTTCCCTCATTATGAAATTTATCTAGCAATAATTGATTCAGGTCTTCCCGTGCCTTCAGTATTCTTTCATTTTCTTCCTTAACAGTTTTCATTTATGCTTTTAAATCTTTAACTATTCGAAGTAGTTTGGATGAATTATCATTTAATTATACATATATATTTTCTTCGTTAACATGTTCCTGTTCATGATTATTTTGTTCATTATGTTGGGATCTGTGCTCGGCAGATTCCTCTGGTCCTTCCATTACCTGCAAAATAAATATATGGTTTTCTGTACAAAAGTAATGTGAAACAAATCAGTGATTTTCATTTCTGTTTTAATTTGAATGCGCGAGTTGAGCCACTATCAGGTCTACTGTTTGAACTTGCGCTTTGATACCACATGTAACATCTCCAAAATTTCATAAAAAATTGAAATTATTGTGCATGGTATAATTGACCATAATTCCAGTTTTATACTTAAGGGATACTTCTTAGATTGATCACTGCATAAATGTATTTTGTTTTTATTTGACGCTATCTGTTTAATTATGATGTTGACATTTATTTATTATGTCTTTAAGACATAAATAGACTATGGATTTCCTTTACTATATTGAAGTACTTGTAACGTTGATATATAATTTGTCGTATATTAAACCTTACGATCTTTTAACATGGATTATGTTTTTAACTACATTCTTACCGCATTTGTTTCGTCATTCTGTTTGCCGGAAATAACATCATGTGTCTTAAAGCTAAAGTCTGATATTATTATTGCATTATGATTTCTTCATTTTGCTATGTGAATTACTAATTATCTTTTTCTTGTTTGAAAAGGGATCCTTGTGATACCCCGAGGCTTACTTATCTTTTACCATGCTAATGCATGTCGATAACTTTGGTCCAGATTTACAGGTAAAGATTCTTAGTCAAAGAGATTGATTTAAAACTTTCATAATTCTAAGTACCTGAGTTATGTACGAACTTAGCTTAAAAATTCCAAGCGTGACTATTCTATGCTAATCCTAAGTTACATCATAGGCTTAAATTTCCAACTTCAAAAGCGGTCATGGCTAAGGTTATAACTTGTAAGTATTTGAAGAATTTCCAACAAATATACACTAAGGGCGCCTCTACGCAATTCAACCATAGACTAAGGAGATGGTGGTTTCCATCCTAGTAATAATACCCCATGGTATTACTTCGAAGTTAATGTAATAACAAAAATATAGCGATATGGGAAAGAATTCGTATTAAGTGGTTGGCAATTGTTTGTATTAAATGTGCCCATGTGACTACTACCAACCTGCTCCCCGAGGATTGAAACCCTAAACCCTAACATTGGAAAGGGTAAGTATCGCTGATCATTTTTTTTGTTGGATCGTTGGAGAGTCGAGCTCCTGGAGCTCACGGCTGCCATGGTTGAGCCACAGTGTGTGCATAGATTAACTGCTACGGTGGTGTAGGTATTGCTTGTTCAAAATAGAGATGGGTATCACGATAATGGAAATGGACACTCGTCTTAAGGTAAACTTTCACTTACTTTGGTGTTTAACCTATTAGTTCCATTTTATATTGTGCGCAAAAATAGACCTAACTATTGTTTTGTGGTAGTGACAGGGTTCTCGCAACATTGATGGTTGTAAAGAAGGCGTGGATGCAAGCGTATGGAATTTCCAGGCTTAGGTAAGCCTCGGGTCTTACACAACACTTCTCCTCTATTATGAAGTTGTGTATACTACCAGCGTTGGTTTTCAATAGTGTTGTTGCTTAATCTTTTAAGCCATAATGCTTTACTAGCAAAGTTACGTAGGTTGCTATGGCTACACGCCAATGTTGTGTTTTCACCGAGCAACCGGTTTGCATACTTAAACCGGTTTATTGTTGTTTAAGTGGGATCCATTCAGCCAACCTTGAGCAGTCTCACTGCATTGTAAAATTTTATTAAACCTTCGCTTATATACAGTAGTTCGATGATGGAAGATACAAGTTATGATTTTTTTTGTGTAAATTCTTCTGTGTGTTACATTGGCCCTTCGGCGTTGATGGAAAATAAATACAAGGTTTAAAATGTGGATTCATTTGTTACTTTTGGGATAAACCCTAAAATGTGAATGATATTCATATTTTGGTTCTATTACTTGATTACGCCATTGCTGGCTCTGATATGAAGATATTCGTTTCGTTTAAAGATATTTCAATACTGTTTATACTTACTGTATTAATGTTTTCTTACTTCGAGTGATAGTATGAGTATGAAACCCTGTTTGTAACTTGTATTTAGAACATTATGGCCATGACAGTGATGGCATTGTAAACTTGGTTTATATGTGTTTTGGGGTGAATCCCTTACGTGTTTCGAACCCTCAACTTATACTGTAATGTTTTGAAACAATTTCACATGTTAATAATACCGTGAAAGTTTGTTAAAGGGATTCGATCTCGTTCTGTATACTAATGTAATTATTTATCCTAAGTAAGGACAATGTCCTAAATGTGAAATACAATTTTTGTTTCAATGTCTTATTTCAAAACAATAGGCCATTACGGCTCTGTCAACATTGAGTTTGGTTATTATTTATAGTTCAGTTTATTTAGTTGTTCTTCTGTTCAAAAGGTTTTAGAGTTATAAATTATATATTTAAATTCAAGGGTTTCAACCCTGAAACTCTATACATGAAACTGTATAGTGGCAAAGTATTGTATTGATCTTAATTAGAGCAGTCCTGAATGTATAAAATATTTTAGGTTTCTAAAACCAATGTTTGTCTTCTCCCAAGATCATATTGATCTCTAGGTATTATGATAGCCCGAGCGAGGAAGACGATGCGACGGGGATTACGAGGGTTTTGGAACTGTATAAGCTAAGGTTGGGGTAGGTGAAGGTGCGGCTGTCAAGGCCTCCTTGCATTGTGGGCCGGGAAGGGACATGAGCGCAGCTATCGGCGGTGAGGCTTTGGCCTCACCCGGGGCTATGGACAAAGGAAAGAGTACTAAGACGGGACCCACCTCTGGCCCTGAGGCAGCGATTGTTGGGGAAGGGACCAGTGGAACTGTCAAGTCCGATCAAGCAGCGGGAGAACCAAGGAAACCAGGGAAATGTCTGTTGAAAGCTAAAAAGATCCCTAAACTCCAGATTAACTCAGAAAGAGTCAGAACTGAAATTCAATATATGAAAGAACATGCGCTCATTGGGAAATTTGTTGGAATCTGGCCGGCAGAGAAGGCTCTCGTATGGTGGATTAATACAATATGGAAGCCTCATGGGAATTATGTCCTACAACTTGGAGCCAAAGGGTTCTTTACGGTTATTTTCTTCAATGAGGAAGATCGCACTCGAATTTTTGACAATGGGCCATATTTCTTCAACTCCGCAGGATTGTACCTCCACCCCTGGAAGGAATGCTTCCACCCGGATAAAGAAAATTTAACAATTGCACTGGTTTGGTTGCATCTTTATTCTTTACCCACCGAATACTGGAAGAAGGAAATCCTCATGGACATTGGAAATACACTGGGGGTATTTGTTAAAGTCTCTGAGAAAACAAAGAAAATGAGAGATACCTCGTATGCTCCTATCTTCCTCTATATGGATATATCCCAAGATCTTTCGGAGGGGATTGAGATAACTTGGGATGATGAAGACGGGCTCTAGGCAATAGATTGCGAACATATTCCATTTCGATGCCGGAGATGCCACGAACATGGGCATTTATTCAGAGACTGCCCGTCAAATAAGCAGCCAGGAGAGAGCACTGATTCAAAAAGAAAAGATCAAGAAGGATTAAAAAAACTAGCCAATAAGAAATGACAAGCCAAGAAATTAACAAACCCTGAAATCCACAAGAAAGCCCTGATCCATAATAGGTTCGATGTTCTGCAGTCCGGAGATGAAACTAATGCCGGAGAGGAGAAACACCAGGAAGACAAGGGAGACAAGAATACCAATCTTGCTACGGACAGTTTAGCTCAGGAGCCTGAGAAGGAAGTAGAGGGCAAAGACGGCTCTGTGCAAGAGGAAGTCAAAGAAGAAATGGAACTGGGAGATCTAGACCTAGAGGGTCTAGAGGCGGCGTGCATTGTAGAAGATCCTATCTCTATTACCCCACAACAGGTATCCCTCCTAGAGAAAGCCATCATAAAGACCAAAAACCACAAATATCTGGGCATAGCTTCCGAATCCATTAAAGAAACTGATGGAAAAAAGAAAAGCAGGGGGGAAAAAAGGGGATGACGCAGTAATATTCAAAGAATTCAAATGGTAGGGAAGAAACTGGTAGCCTCTGGCCAGTATCCTACTATCGATGCGAACCTAGCCTCCTCCACCCCAAATAAGTTATAAGATGCGGATTACATCCTGGAATATCAGAGGCTGCAAGAGCCTTTTAAAGACACGTCTTCTGAGATGGAAGATTGAAATAGAAAAGCCATCAATATTTTTTCTCCAAGAAACTAAATGCTCCGAAGCGGATCTTGGATCCATCGGGAAGAAGGTATGGAAACATTGTGAAGTCATATCTACCGATGCCATTGGAACGACAGGGGGAATCGACATCCTTTTGAACACCAATGAGGTTAGTCTGACTGATTGGATGGCCTCAAAATTCATCTTATCAGCTTCTTTCCATATTGTAGGAACCAGAGTCAGAGGTTTTCTGTCTAATGTGTACGGACCGTCAATAGCTAATTTGAAAAAATCCTTCCTGGACTCCTTGTTAAACCTTAAAAGAGAGACTGGGCTGTGCTCCTAGATTATAGGGGGAAACTTTAACTTGATCAGGAGTCTGGACGAGAAACGGGGGGAATGCGTTGTTTGCACCCTAGCAGTGAATACTTTTCGGAGGTGATCGATTCATTGGAGCTAATTGATGTCAAAACTTCCAATGGTTTGTTTACTTGGAACAATAAAAGAGCAGGGGACATAAGTATAGATTCTAGGCTAGACAGGTTCCTTGTGTCGGAATCTATCATGATGGGAGGAGGTGATCTGGCTGCAGTATGCTCCCTTCTGTAGGATCCGATCACTGGCCGATTAGCCTGGACTGGCAAAGAATAGGGGAAAACCTTAGAAGGCCGTTCAGGTTTGAACAATTTTGGCTCCTTCACCCCAAATTTTCGGACCAATTGAGACAGTGGTGGCAGATTTCCCCCCCCATTACGGGTACCCAGATGTACCAGTTTTAGCAAAAGCTTAAGTACCTAAAAAACAAAATCAAGAAGTGGAACAAAGACACCTTCGGGAACATTTTCCAAGGTAAGAAGTTGCTTGATATTAAATTGCGGGAGGTATAGATTGCAGCCATGACACAGGGCTACTCCGCGGAGTTGAAGGAATAAGAACAAAACCATCTAAATGAGTTCAACCTTAAGGATCAACAAGAAGAACTCCTCTGGAAGCAAAAATCCAGGAACCGTTGGTTGAAAGACAAGGAGCGTAATACTAAATTTTTTCACAAAGCTGCCATACAACATCAGCATGGGAACATGGTGGTGAGGCTTAAGAAAGAGGATGGGAGTATTGCAGAAACACAACCTGAAATGGAACAGAACCTGAATGACTTCTTTGCAGATTTACTCGAAGAACCCAATATTGACAGAAGAATAGAGTGGGAGGAAGTCCTTCAGCATATCCCGAAGGTGGTCACGGAAGACCACAACAAGATCCTCATGAAATTCATCATCATGGAAGAACTTGATGAAGCTATGAAGTAGATGGCGATGGACAAATCCCCTGGCCCGGATGGTTTCACTACCAATTTCTTACACTCCTATTGGGAATGGTTGAAAACAGATGTCCCGACCATTGTTGAAGACTCCCACCAGACAAGAAGCATTCTCAAAGCTCTCAATGCCACCTTCCTTACGCTCATCCCTAAGGAAACGAGCACTGAGGACCTGGGAAAATTCAGATCTATATCCCTGTGTAATGTCATCTACAAAATTATAACAAAGGTTATTGTGAATCGGCTATGTACACTCCTCCCTCTGATAATTTGTCCGGAAAAGGACGGGTTCGTGGAAGGATGCCAAATTCTGGATGGCATAATTCTAGTACATGAAACAATCCACTCCATAAAGAAGGATAAAATCCCAGGTATGATTCTCAAAATGGACTTATCCAAATCCTATGACAAGTTAAATTGGACATTCCTCGTTGAGATGCTGAGGACTTTTGGATTCAATATTACTTGGATTGAGTGGATTATTAGCCTGGTCTCATCCTCCTTCTCCATCCTGGTTAATGGCACCCCCTCTCAACCCTTTCCAGCCTCCCAAGGTATCTGTCAGGGGGATCCCTTATCCCCGTTTCTCTTCATCATCATGGAAGAATGATTGGGGATGAATGTTGTGTGTTGCTCAGGAGAACAATGTTATTCATGGTCTTAACCTTTGTGATGGAATTACTCCACAGACCCACCAACAATTTGCTGATGATACAATTTTAATGGGCCCTTCCTCGGTCCAAGAAGCTAAAGGCATCAAAAGAATTCTAGACACCTTTCTCGGTGGCAGTGGATTGGAAATTAATAAGGAAAAATCTCAGGTCTATTTCTTTAATACGCCTAGAATTACCCGCAGAAATATTCTTCGTATTTTGGAATTCTCCGAAGGACATCTTCCGTCTAAATACCTGGGGGCTCCCTTGACGGAATCCACCATTCGTCAAGTTTCTTGGAACGACCTTTTAGACAAACTCAAGAACAAATTGGAACTGTGGACTTACAGAGCCCTGAATTTCCCTAGCCTCCTCATATTAGTTAAGTCGGTGCTCCAAGCCATGTATATCTATCTATTCTTGGTGCTGGCAGCACTTAAAGCAATCCTAAAAAAAATCTGTAATATTTAGAGGAACTTCCTATGGGGGGTACCCAGGAACAAATCAAATGGGCCTTGGTGAAGTGGGACACCCTGTGTACCCCCAAGGGAATGGGAGGCCTCGGACTTTAGGACCCGCTGTGTGTGAACAGGGTGTTAGGGGCCAAAATCTGGTGGAATGGATAACGCACATAGAGGAACCATGGGTGCTTCTTTGGAATAGGAAATATGCCCCCAACTGGCCCAAGTAGGATCTTATCAGATACGGGGAGGAACCACTTGGCTCGCATATATGGAAAGAGGCCCAATTGAACCAAGGGTTAGTTCAACAGCATAGCTTCTGGGAAATAAGGGATGGAGCTTCAACCTCCTTTCTCAGAGATGCTTTGCAGCAATTCCCAAGGTTGGACGAAAGACAGGATATCTAGGAGCTAAACCAATACCTTCAAAGCAACCCATGGGAGAAGGTTCGGGATTTTTGGGAACCAGTGTTGGAGGGGAACCAGGTTAGGCTCTGGAAACCGAAACA
This sequence comes from Larix kaempferi, assembly GCA_027924585.1. Lineage (NCBI taxonomy): Eukaryota > Viridiplantae > Streptophyta > Pinopsida > Pinales > Pinaceae > Larix > Larix kaempferi. Next base: position 5,660,233 of record BSBM01000261.1, read on the forward strand.
TTGGTGGAAAGCCTTGACCCCGGAGGAAAACATGGATAAGTTTTATGAGGAGATTCTAAAGCGTCAAATCCCTCTGGTGGAGGGACCGGATAAAATCCGGTGGGGATACTCTAACACTGGGAACTTCACTATTGTAGAAACAGTTGGCCTTCAAGAGGGATATGATAGAATGCCCCGTGAGGAAAAATGGAAAAAAGTATGGATAAAGAACCACTGGACTAAAATTTCCACCCTTGGCTGGCTGTTGGTCCATCGCCGCATTGTAACGTGGGGAAATTTATGGAAAAGGGGCCTTTCAGGTCCATCCCGGTGCTGTAAGTGCATGAAAGACAGTGAATCCATCAATCACCTTCTGGATGAGTGCCCACTAGCCTCTTACCTATGGAGCAGGGGAGAAGAAAGATTTAGAAAAACAACTAGGGTCCCCGGTCGTCCAGACCTCTCTCTGGTAACCTGGCAGTCTCAACCATTTAAAAATGAAATCCTGAATCATATTTGGGAATTGTTCCCTGGGTTCGTGGTATGGGAAGTCTGGAAGGAAAGGAACTAGAGAATATTCGAGGGAAAGAAGCGCAGTACTGAGGCAATATGGTTGGTCCTGGAAGCTCACCTGAAGGAAACTTTAAATATTAACAAATGGCCCCCGGATACGGGGAATGTTGATCATGCAGAAAGAATAATTTTAAATGCTTGGGGGATATTTAGCTTACCAAGTAGTATTGCCGAAACGAGCTAAAGGAAGGTGAAATCCCACAACCCTGACTTCTGGCAACCTCCTCCGCTTGGAACTCTGAAACTCAACTTTGATGGGGCGGCCAAAGGGAACCCGGGTCCTGCAGGATTCGGGGGGGTGTCAGAGACAACTCTGGTAAGGTGCTGGGTGTTTTCTAAGGTGACCTGGGAGAATCAAGAAACAACGTAGCAGATTTAGAGGGCCTCGTGAATGGTATCAGATGGGCGATCTCGCAGAATTGGGTACCTCTGATCGTGGAGGGTGATTCCAGCATATTAATTGCGATGGTGGGCCGCATACAGATGGGATCGGCTGTGGCCAAGGTATCGCTCAACTGGAGATGGGAATGTAGGATATCTCAGCTTCATCATCTTTTGCTTACCTCTCTGTCCATACAGTTCATGCATGTGCAACGTAAGGGCAACAAGTTGGTGGATGAGCTGGCCAACAAGGGTGTTGAAGCATGAGTTTCTTTCAAAGCAGGCACACTTGAATATGCTTGCGATCACGTGGCCATACAACGTTGCCTTGCGATCGTAGCTGTTGATCTTAACCCGCAGGATGGCTCCACTAACCATGGAAGCGAAGAGGCACATGGCAGTATGGAAGAAAGGACACATGTAATCCAACTCTCATCCCCTATTAATGATCATCTGTCAAATGACTCCACGCAGGTTGCTGAAGTTATTTCTCCAAGTGGAGATTAGGCTGGATGCTCGACGGTTTTTAAACCCACGCTGGTCCCGTCCCATCTTCTTAATTCACTTCATTTCCATTACCCAGGGGAAGGACAGGATCAACAAAAGAACCAATATGAGGATTAGGATCAAGTACAAAAAAGATGGTGGTATCGATCTAAGCGGCAGGGACTGTACTGGTAGCATCAGGACTCGAAGGCTCACACCGTCTCATTCATGCAAGATCCCAGGTAGGGATATAATGGTTATCATTTCCATTAATGGGAATTCATGGCTCGGTACGAGGACCATATCTAGTTGCAGGATAATGGATTATAAATCCAATATGGTTGATGGGTGCAACCAGATCCGTAGTGATAAAGAAGCTTTCCCTATCCTGTGTTACGGCATGTTGGTTTTGTTTCATTTCCATTTTAAGTGGTTTCTTATAGCGGGTGGCTTCTCCTCTTCGTTTGGAATCATCTTTGTCAACATTATAGCCCCTCGTATGCGTCTTTGTAGTCGACGTGGCTCAAGAAGAAATTCTGGGACGAGTGGAAGGCATAGGGGTAAAGGTTCCTATAATCAAGTGAACGCCCAAGAGGATGCTCACCCTCTGAATTTCGATTGGGCGCATTTCTATCTTGATGAAACTCCTGTGGCCACTGAGGCCCATATAAATCATCTTGGAATATCACTGCAACATGAGGTGGAAGAGAAACAGGGTCACCAGGTCGTTGCCCACCCCTTCTGGGTGGGAAGAATCCTTTTGGCTCGTGAAATTCAAGTTTGCGAGCGTATTGTCCAGGACATGAAAGGCATCATCGAGGGTATGAAATTCATGCAGCAGAGTGATATGGAGAGAACATGCACACTGGAAGCCTTGCTGGAAGAACTGTGCATCCAGACCCCGCTGGGGCCAGTAGTGGAGAGCTGGGGATTTCGCATTGATCAGCTGGGTTCATTTGGTGGTTTTAGGAGACAGGTATGTATGGCGGAGGTCTCTCGTGTTGGTCTCTCCTTGCTTGGCTTTTAAGTTGTTTTTTTCTTTGGACATCGGTTTCAATTCCGGTATTCAGCTGGGTTTCGGTCTCCCTTATAGGACTATTCCTTTTTCTGGGTTCTTTGTTCAGAAGTTTTTGTTATAATCTCTGTTTATGTTGTATAGTTAAGTTGTGGCCATCCATTTCTCTTAAGGATGGGGCTGATGGGAGTGTCTAGCTCACTTTGGTGGTTCTTTGTACCATTTTTGTAACTTTTTGTACTATATTAATAGAATTTTAGTCCCTCTTACTTACAAAAAAAAAAATATTTTAGGTTCTATAGAATCATTACAGACCTTTGACTTGATGAGTTATTATGAATTGTTGATTTTAATGGAGCAATAATAAATTATTTGATACTTCTATTTGTCCATTATCGTGATCATTTGAAGTTGATATGAGCTTTGAGTAAAGTATTTCATGCTGGTTTATTTGTATAAACATTTATGTTGAGTATACTATTGTATAAAATATTGATGTTGAGTATAAACAGTGACACGTGGCACTCCGTACACGTTCGCTATGATGTTTCATCCCATAAATAGGTCATGTTGCGACACTTGGCATAACTCTCTCTCAAAGAATCCATTAAAGCTCAGACCTATGGAGTTGGAAAGATGACAGGTTAGGATACCACAGGCCGAAGTGTCAGATCTTGAAGATCCAAAATTTCAGAGATGCACCAAAAACAATACGGCACATCTGAAATGGCTCAACGGAGGAAATCTAAGAAGAGGAGGAAGAAGCTATCACTTAGGGTTTTCATTTTTTAGGTCTGGAAGGACCTGATACAATGTTGGAGACACCTGATACAACATTGGAATCTTTGATAATGGATTTGGAATCCATTCATCATAGAAATTAATCCTCCATCAAAATGTTGTGGGAGGAAGGAGATTGAAGATTAGGGTTTCCAAGTAAGAAGAAATCCTAGCAAAGTTGGGAGACTCATAGGGAAGCGATGAAGAAGGTTCAAATGGCACTGATATCCTATCATCCTAGCACCACGAAACTATACAAGATGTTTTACAAGTAATCTACCTTGGATGGTTAGGGTTTTACCCCTATAGAGAAGACTACTTGTCAGGTATGACTTGAGAAGACACACGTATGTTTTGAAGTCTGATTCTTGATTAAGTTCATAATGTGTTTTGAGGGTAGTACAATTATGATTGTTTGATAATGAATGCATGTGAGTGATAGAAGACATTCATTGATTAGGGTTATGACACTTATGATTGTACTAATGCACCTGTGGTGTTGTATGAGGATGATGCTGTATTCTAACAAGATACATGTACATCAAGAAAGACAAATCAAGTTCTAAGACCATGATGACATGAAGACAAAGACTCATCCATAGTCTTTTACCACATAGAAGCTCTAATTACGAGGTATGTATGAATTTGTTCTACTATTCTTAACTTATGAGATATGCAGGTTCTAGCACAAGGTCTCTAAATCATTGAAGATAACAAATAAGATATTGTTTGGGTATGTTAGACATAACCAAGTATGATAATCTAGGTATGTTTTCCTATATAGTGTTAGAATCCTACTTTGTGTTAGGATCTTAGGTAAGTATACCTATGTATGAAATGATCATGACCATACATACTTAAGAATCATAATGTTTTGATAGTATTGAGACTATACTAATGAATGTATGATTATGCATGAGATCATGAGGATGACACTAGTGCACACTTAAGCATGCATAGTGGTCCAAGATGGAGAGACGTTCAAAGACGTATAATCATGATGCTATCATAAAGGGAAAATAGAATCAAGCGAGAGGAAACCACACAAACATAAAAGATAAGTATTTATGTTGTTATTTGAATTACTGAATAGTCAATGATATTGCTTGTAATAGTTGTATGCATATTTGTATTCCTAGAATCGGGAAATGTATCATGCATAGGATAAGCATTCATGTAGCATTGAACAATATACTACTAATATGCATATGATGGGTAAGTTGGACAAACATTCCATTGTTGTTTGTCTAGAATGAAACCTCTTTGCTGACATGCTGAGAGCTATGCACACTCTTGATAGTATGTTTTGGTAGAGATGGAAGGCATCTAGATAACCACTGTATGCATACAGGATATGGAAAAGTGTTGTGCCAAAGTATTGGTCAAGATAGTTGCATGACTATGTGAATCACGTCAGTATGCATAATAGGTTATCATGTCAACATGATTTGATGATTATGAAGTATTACTAATCATGTAATTAACTTTGATTTGTAGGAAAGGTCATGTGGTATGATATACAAAAGAAGGATGATGAACATCAAACAAGTGATGGATGTTCAACAAGAAGACTTAAAAATCAAACATACTATAGAAGGCTCGTGGCTAGAAGATTCTCTTAGAAAAAGGAAGAGGATCATGATGAGATGTTTGCTCCAAGTGGATAGAGAAGACGATTGTTTTAATGGTGTAATTGAAGAAGAAGTACGAATTGAGAAAACTCCCAGGATTCAATTGAAGAAAGCTCTGTACGGGTACCCAGGATCGATAGTCATTTGATGAGCTTAATGATCACCATGGGTGATGCGGATTTCGACCTTTGCTACAAGGTTGAAGATGGTGTCTATATACAGATGACATTCTTCTCTTAGATGGATGCAAGAAGGAACTCAATGCAGAGCGTGAATGATGTTCAGTCACAGAGGGAGAATTGATAACTTCTTGACAAGCTTGGACTTTACCAAAATTAAAGTTGATCCTAACCTTTACCTTAAGGTTATGGATGATAAACTTGTTATACTATTATTGTATGTGGATGATCTCTTTCTGACAGGGAATGAGAAATAGATCACAGAAAGAAAGAAGAAGCTAGCTATAGAATTTGAGATGAAATTTGATCTCAGATTGATGCATTACTTCCTAGGTCTGGAAGTATGGCAAGAAGGAATCTTTCTCAACCAGGGAAAGTATGTTGTGGAAATCTTGAAAAGATTTGATATGTTGGAATGCAAAGCCATGGCCACTCCCATGGATTCCAACTTGAATTTGTTAGCTGATGACTCATCAGAATTAGTGGATGTGACTCTATACAGATAGATTATTGGGTCATTGATGTATCTGACAAATACCAGGCCAATATATGCTTTGCTGTGAACACCTTGAGTCAATATCTAGTGGAACCTAGACGTGTTCACCTGATAGCTACAAAGCATGTGATAATGTACCTAAAGGGTACGATAGACTGTGGTCTATGTTATATTGGAGATCATGACTTCATATTGTATGGCTACACAGATGTTAATTGGGAAAGAAGTGTATCAGACATGAAGAACACATCGGGCGGATGTTATTGTCTGGGATCTGCCATGATCTCATGGTTTAGCAGGAAGCAGTCTAGTGTGGCTCTTAGCACAACTGAAGCGGAATATATAGCTGCTTGCTCTGCTAGCTATGAAGCGATATGGCTTCGGAAGTTGTTACCAGGATTATTTGATTTAGAGATGGACCCCACTGTGATCCTGTGTGACAACCAGAGTTGTATCAAGATGACAGATAATCCAGTGTTCCATGATAAGTCAAAGCACATAGAGATCCGATATTTTTATATATGGGATATGGTGCAGAAAGGAGCTATCAAGCTTGAACTATGTGAGCACTGACGAGCAAGTTGCTGAGGTATTGACCAAACCCCTGTCTCGAGTAAAGTTTGAGTATTTTCGATACAAGCTTGGTGTAGTTCAGGAGGAACCTCCTCGAAAGGGGGAGTGATTGATGATATTTGGATACTGGTGTCGATGTGGATACCTGTATCGATGATGAGATTACCTATATCGACGGTAAGGTCGATGATGAGGATACCTGTATTGATGAGGATACTGTATCGATGATGTGGATACTTGTATCAATGATGAGGATACATGTATCGATGATGAGGTTACCTGTTCCGACAATGAGGTCGATGATGAGGTTACTTGTCCCGGCGATGAGTTTCGATGATATCAACACTAAGGCTGATAAGTGGTCCTAAGAATTGGTCTAAGTTGACGAGGGGATTGTATCATCCCCAGAATTTGGTCCCTAAATTGATTCGTAGACATATGTCTCCGAGAAGTGGTCCCTAGTGCACGAGAGGGATTGTATCATCCCCGGACTTCGGTGTTGAAATATTGTAACTTCTAAGAATATTATATTTGTATCTTATTATTCCGGAGAGGTTACATTCCTCCGACGGGACTTTTACATGTATCTGGAGATGTTTATTCCTCTGATAGATTGTGGTAACTAGGGTTATTAGATATCCCATGTGAGTTCGGCCTTGAGTTAGTTTATTAGGGGTTATTAGACTCTCTTAGGAGAGGTCGGCCCCACTAGGGTAAAAAGTCAATTAGGAGATGAGTATAAGTAGAGGAGGTGTGTTCCTCACTTATCTCATTCATTCACTCACTTGTGATTGGCGCATAGGAGAGAGAGAGGTCTGCATAGGAGGAGAATGAGCTCTTGTTGAGGACTACTTTTTGTATTGGGTTGATTATTTATATTGAGGAAAGCTTTGCTGGGTTTTCTACCCCATGAGGGTTTCCCATGGTAAATCTTTGTCTATCTTGTGATTATGTTTCTTTCAGTGATCTTGCTTGTGAATTTATGCTAATCTTAACATGGTATCAGAGCTAGCCTAAATAGGACATCTTTCACGAGGTGAAATTACCTCTCTCTCTCCTCCTCTAGTGAAAATTAGGGTTTCTGTAAAAGTTGGAATTTTTGGATTCTAATTGCATGGCTGGATAGCCCTCCTCAAAATCGAATTTTTGAGCCCTGGATCGAGATTTTTGGTTGGGTAGAACTCTAGGAAAGTCAAACCCTAGTTTGACCAAAAGTGCAGAAAAGCAGAAAACCAGAACCAAATTTCTACAGTAGGTCCGAAATTCGCTGGTCAAGTTTGGAGGCTGAAAAATTGAAGTTTCCAGAAAGTAAGCACACCAGTCACCTCGCCTCAGTCAAGCCAATATCCTGGTAAGGTTAGTTTTTCGTTTTTGTAAATTTCAATTTTTGGTGACCCCCTGGATAAGATGGCCCCAAGCACTAAGCTTGAGGACAAGTTAGAGGGTATAGAGAATTTTTGGGCTTGGAAATATAGGATTGGTCTCATTCTTGAAGAGAATGATCTTGCCCAACATATCAAGGATGAAGTTGCAGAACCTGCAGAAGCTGATACTAAAGAGAAGCATAAGAAGGGATTGATTAGGATAAAGAGAATCATTGTTGATTCTATCAAGGACCACTTGATTCCCCAAGTGGCATCCAAGAAGACCCCAAAGGAAATGTATGATTCTCTTTCCAGAATGTATGAAGGAAAGAACATCAATAGGAAGATGAACCTGAGAGCTCAATTGAAGAGCACTAAGATGAATCAAGGAGAATCTATTCAAGATTATTTCTCAAGGGTTTCCCAGTTCAAGGAACAACTAGATGCTATTGGAGACACCCTTGATGAAGATGAACTAATCATGACTGCTCTAAATGGTCTCACTAGACCTTGGGAGTCATTCATAGAAACCATGTGTGCCAGAAAAGAAAGTATGAAGTTTGATGTGGTATGGGAAGATTATATTCAAGAAGAAGCTAGGGTTGCTAATAGAGAAGACTTGCTCAAAGAAGATGATCAAGCATTGGCCACCCACACCAAGAGAAGAAGGAATCAATCCAATTTCAAAAGGAATAACCACAAGGAGTCTCAATCTGCACAAATATTTCAGAAGAAAAGAGGATCTAATCAAGAAAGAGATTACTCCACATTCCAATGTTACATTTGCCACAAAATAGGACACATTGCTAGAAATTGTCCTTCAAAGAAGAAAAAGGGTCCCCACCATAGAAGAAATCAAGCACATCTAACAGAAAATGATAGTGAAGAAGAAGAAGAGGAGGAAAGGCCTCAAAAGAAAAGATCTATAATAGAAGAAGAAGATGCATAAGAGTATGTTCTATTCTCTGCATTCTCTGGGTCTGTGACACCTGGAGAAGATACATGGCTTATTGATAGTGGTGCTTCAAAGCACATGACAGGTCAAAAGAAAACTCTCTCAAAACTTGAAGAAAAGACATCCTCACAGAAAGTATCTTTAGGAGATGATTATCAATATCCCATCAAGGGAATTGGTGAAGCAAGCTACAAGCTTGATTCTGGAGCCCCCATGAAGATGAAGGAAGTTTTATATGTACTAGGGTTGAAAAAGAACTTGCTTTCCATCTCAGCATTGGATAAGAAGGGTTATAGGGTTGCATTCATAGATGGAAAAGTACTCATGTGGTCCAAAGGAAAATCTATTAAGGATGCAATTGTCATTAGTGAAGAGGAAGGAGGTCTATATAAACTCAAGGGTCATCTAGAAGCTGCCCTTGTCCATGAAGCCACTAGCCCAAATGAGCTATGGCATAGAAGGCTTGCTCATATCAACTACAAAGCACTACCCTATGTGAGCAAAGTAGTGACAGGGTTACCAGACTTAAAAATTGATCATGAAGGCACTTGCAAGGGATGTGCCAAAGGGAAGAATACTAAGAATCCATTTCCAAAGAGTGAAACAAAGACTAAAAGTACTTTGGAATTGATCCATTCATATGTATGTGGTCCCATGCCTTCCACATCCTTGAGTGGATATGAATACTACCTTATAAAGGAAAGAATGAAGTCTTTGGGAAGTTCAAGGAATTCAAAGCCTTGATAGAAAATCATTCAGAAAAGAAGATCAAGACACTCGGGACAGACAATGGTGGAGAATATACTTCAAAGGACTTTGGAGTCTTTTGTAAAGAAGTTGGAATCAAGAGGGAGCTAACCACTCCCTACAATCCTCAACAAAATGGTGTTGCGGAAAGAAAGAATAGAACCATTATGGAAGCAGTAAAAACAATGATACATGATCAAGACCTACCTATGTATCTATGGGATGAAGCAGCCAGGACAACAATCTATGTGCAGAATAGACTATCTCATAGTGCCCTTGAATTCAAGACTCCAGAAGAAGTGTTCACAGGGAAGAAACCTGAGGTAAGTCACCTCAAGATATTTGGGTGTCCTGTATATATTCATATACCAAAATAAAAGAGAACTAAGTTGGACCCTTCTGGAAAGAAGGGAATATTTGTTGGGTATTGTGAAACATCCAAAGCATTCAGGATATACATCCCAGGATTCCATCATATGGAAATTAGTAGGGATGTGACATTTGATGAAAAGGTAGCTCTCAAGAGATCTATGAAGTGCCACTATGAAGAAGTATATGAAGAGGATGCACCTCCTAGAATTGTAGAAGCTGCACCAACCCCTGAAGAAGAAACACCTGAAGACCATGACATGTTAGAACCACAAGAACCCCCCATCACAAACATATCAAGAAAGAGAAAGCCATCATGGGCTAGAGATATTATACTAGGAGCAAAAAAGTATGGAGCTCCTGAAGGCTCCACTAGAGTGAGCAAGAAACCAAAGCCATTCTCCAATTATGTGGCTTTGATGTGTGATCTTGTAGATCAAGAACCTACTAGTTATGAAGAGGCAGTTCATAAGAAAGAGTGGGTAGAGGCAATGATGGATGAATAACAGTCAATAATGAAGAATGATGTTTGGGATGTTATTCCCAAACCAAAGGACAAGAGTGTAGTATCCTCCAAATGGATATACAAAATAAAGCATGCTACGGACGGTAGCATTGAGAAGTATAAGGCAAGGTTTGTAGCCAGAGGATTCTCTCAGAAAGAGGGAATTGACTATGAAGAAACATTTGCACTAGTGGCAAGGTACACTTCCATTAGAATCATCATGGCACTTGCATCCATGATGAAGTGGAAATTACATCAAATGGATGTAAAGACAGCCTTCCTGAATGGTGTGATTGAGGAAGAAGTGTACATAGAACAACCACAAGGATTTGAGGTTGAAGATAGAAGAACCCATGTGTGTAAACTAAAGAAGGCTTTGTATGGGTTGAAGCAAGCTCCCAGAGCTTGGTATGGAAGGATTGACAGTTTCTTGACTAGCTCAGGCTTTACGAAGAGTAAAGCTGATCCTAATCTTTATCTCAAAGTTATGGATGATGAACCTGTCATATTGCTGCTATATGTGGATGATCTATTTCTGACTAGAAATGAGAAACAAATTGTCGAGTGCAAGAAGAAGCTCTCTACAGAATTTGAGATGAAAGATCTCAGATTGATGCATTACTTCCTAGGTCTGGAAGTATGGCAAGGATCAGAAGGAATCTTTCTCAATTAGGGAAAGTATGCTGTGGAAATCTTGAAAAGATTTGATATGTTGGAATGTAAAGCCATGGCCACTCCCATGGATTCCAACATGAAGCTATTAGCGGATGACTCATCAGAGTTAGTGGATGTAACTCTGTACAGGCATATTATTGGGTCACTAATGTATCTAACGAACACTAGGCCAGATATATGCTTTGATGTGAACACCTTGAGTCAGTATCTAGTGGAACCTAGACGAGTTCACATGATAGCTGCAAAGCATGTGATGAGGTACCTGAAGGGTACAATGGACTTTGGTCTATACTATCTTGGAGATCATGACTTCAGATTGTATGGCTACACAGATGTTGATTGGGCAGGAAGTGTATCAGACAGGAAGAACACATAAGGTGGATGTTATTGTCTGGGAGCTTCCATGATCTCATGGTATAGCAGGAAGTAGTCTAGTGTGGCTCTCAGCACAGCTGAAGTGGAATATATAGCTGCTTGCTCTGCTAGTTGTGAAGCGGTATGGCTTCGAAAGTTGTTATCAGGATTGTTTGACTTAGAGATGGACCCCATTGTGATCCTATGTGACAACCAGAGTTGTATCAAGATGACAAAGAATCTAGTGTTCCATGATAAGTCAAAGCACATAGAGATATGATATTTCTATATACGAGATATGGTGCAGAAAGGAGCTATCAAGCTCAAGTATGTAAGCATTGATGAACAAGTTGTTGATGTATTGACCAAACCTCTGTCTCGGGTAAAGTTTGAGTATTTCCAAGACAAGCTTGGTGTAGTTTAGAAGGACCCTCCTCGAAAGGGGGAGTGATTTGGTCAATGATGATATTTGGATACTGGTATCGATATGGATACTTGTATCGATGATGAGATTGCCTACATCGACGACAAGGTCGATGATGAGGATACATGTATTGATGAGAATATTGTATCGATGATGTGGATACTTGTATCGATGATGAGGATACATGTATCGATGATGAGGTTACCTGTTTCGATGATGAGGTCGATGATGAGGTTGCCTATTCTGATGTTGTGGTCGATGTGTGATCCTTAGACTTTGTCTAAGTGGATGAGGGGATTGTATCATCCTTGGACTCTATGTCCTAAAAGAGATCAGGATTAGCCATCCTGTAAGTGGTTGAGGATTGATCATCCTTACATAGTAAATCTAGTAATTCCGAAAGGGAAGGATTGTCTTAAATGATTGTGAGAGGATTAGTCATCCTTAGACAGTAAATCCAGTAATTCTGAAAGGGAAGGGTTGTCTTATATGATTGTGAGAGGATTAGTCATCCTTAGACAGTAAATCCAGTAATTCTGAAAGGGAAGGATTGTCTTAAATGATTGTGAGAGGATTATTCATCCTTAGACGGTAAATCCAGTAATTCTAAAAGGGAAGGATTGTCTTAAATGATTGTGAGAGGATTAGTCATCCTTAGAAAGTAAATCCAATAATTCTGAAAGGGAAGGATTGTCTTAAATGATTGTGATGGGATTGATCATCCATAGACAACAAATCTAGTAATTCCGAAAGGAAGGATAGTCTTAAATACTGATTGTGATATGATTGATCCTGTAATTCTGAAAGGAAGGATCATGTGTACTGCAGGGTATGCTGATGATGATGCTGTTGATAAAGAGGATCCAGTGATGATGTGATGTTGTTGATCGAGAGGATCCAGTGATGATGATGATGTTGTTGATCGAGAGGATCCAGTGATGATGTGATGCTGTTGATCGAGAGGATCCAATGATGATGTGATGCTATTGATTGAGAGGATCTAGTGATGATGTGATGTTGTTGATCGAGAGGATCCATTGATGATGTGATGTTGTTGATCGAGAGGATCCAATGATGATGTGATGTTGTTGATCGAGAGGATCCAGTGATGATGACGATGCTGTTGATCGTGAGATGACGATGCTGTCGATCGTGAGATGACGATACTGCTGATCATGAGATGATGATGCTATTAATCGGGATGATCCAGATGTTGATGATCCAGTAACTGGTTGAGTTACTGATGATGTATAAAGAAAGCTTCCAATGATTTATAGATGTATCATGTATTGTGTAGTTGATGACTCCTTGCTCCTACAGACGATTGTTATAATATCCTTCTCGTTAAGGGGGAGTGTTGAAATATTGTAACTTCTAAGAATATTATATTTGTATCCTATTATTCCAGAGAGGTTACATTCCTCCAACGAGACTTTTACATGTATCCAAAGATGTTTATTCCTCCGATAGATTGTGCTAACTAGGGTTATTAGATCTCCCATGTGAGGTCGGCCTTAACTAAGTTTATTAGGGGTTATTAGACTCTCTTAGGAGAGGTCGGCCCCACTAGGGTAAAAAGTCAGTTATGAGATGAGTATAAGTAGAGGAGGTGTGTTCCTCACTTATCTCATTCATTCACTCACTTGTGATTGGCGCATAGGAGAGAGAGAGGTCTTCATAGGAGGAGAAGGAGCTCTTGTTGAGGACTACTTTTTGTATTGGGTTGATTATTTATATTGAGGAAAGCTTTGCTGGGTTTTCTACCCCATGAGGGTTTCCCATGGTAAATCTTTGTCTATCTTGTGATTATGTTTCTTTCAGTGATCTTGCTTGTGAATTTATGCTAATCTTAACATTCGGTCCCTGAATTGATCCATATAAGACATATGTCTTCGAGAAGTGGTCCCTAGTGGATGAGAGGGGATTGTATCATCCCCGGACTTCGGTCCCTGAATTGATCCGTAGACAGATGTCTCCGAGAAGTGGTCCCTAGTGGACGAGAGGATTGTTTCATCGTTGGACTTCGGTCGCTGAATTGATCCGTAGATGGATGTCTCCGAGAAGTGGTCCCTAGTGGACGAGAGGATTGTATCATCCCTGGACTTCGGTCCTTGAATTGATCCGTAGACAGATGTTTCTGAGAAGTGGTCCCTAGGGGACGAGAGTATTGTATCATCCCTAGACTTCGGTTCCTGAATTGATCCGTAGACAGATGTCTCTGAGAAGTGGTCCCTAGTGGATGAGAGGATTGTATCATCCCTGGACTTCGGTCCCTGAATTGATTCGTAGATAGATGTCTCCGAGAAGTGGTCCCTAGTGGACGAGAGGATTGTATCATTCCTGGAATTCGGTCCCTGAATTGATCCGTAGACAGATGTCTCTGAAAAGAGGTTCTTATACTTTGTCTAAGTTGACGAGTGGACTGCATCGTCCCTAGACATGATATGGTGTCTTAAATGGATAGGGATTGATCATCCCGTAAATAGATCATGTGTGTTGCAGGGTATGCTTCTATGATACTGTTGATCGAGAGATCCAGATGATACTGTTGATGGAGAGATCCAGATGATGATGTTGTTGATCGGAAGATCCAAACGATAAGGTTGTTGATCGAGAGATCCAGATGATGCTATTGATTGAGAGATCCAGATGATGCTATTGATCTGGAGATCCAGATGATGATGTTGTTGATCGAAATATCCAGACGATGAGGTTGTTGATCGAGATATCCAGATGATGTTGTTGATTGAGAGATCTAGATGATGATGTTACTGTAGCTGATCGAGTGTTGTAGAAGACGAAGACTTAGTACTGAATATGTTGATGTTCCAGTATTGAAGATCTTGAAGATGTTCCAATAATTGTTTGAGTTACTGATGATGATTAAATAAAGCTTCCAATGATTTATAGAAGTATAATGTATTATGTAGTTGATAACTCCTTGCTCCTGCAGATGTTGTTATAATATCCTTCTCCTTAAGGGGGAGTGTTGAAATATTGTAACTTCTAAGAATATTATATTTGTACTTTATTATTCTGTAGATGTTTCATTCCTCTGTGAAGATCTTATTGTATATCCGAAGATGTTTATTCCTCCGTCAGAATGTGGTAACTTGGGTTATTAGACTTCCCTAATGGGGTCGTCCCAGAGTCAGTTATATGGGGTGTTTAAGTCCCCTAGTGGGGTCGGCCCAGTTAGCATTGTGTTGAGTGGTTAAGTTGGGGCCGACCTAGTTAGTGTAAAAGTCAAGTCGGAGTGGTGTATAAATAGAGGAGGTGTGTTCCTCATTTAACACACTCATACACTCACTCGTGAATTGCGCATAGGAGAGAGAGAGAGAGAGAGAGAGAGAGAGAGAGAGAGATCTGTAATAGGAGGAGAAGGAGCTCTTGTTTGGGGAATACATCTTTGTATTGTTAATCATCTATATCGAGGAAGCTTTGCTGGGTTTTCTACCCCATGAGGGTTTCCCAGGAGAAATCTATGTCTCTTGTGTTTATGATGTGCTTGTTGTTCTTTCAGTGATCCTGTATATGCTATTGTTGTGAAATGGAATGTAATACTGATGTTATATATCTTAGCATATTGAATCTTAACAGTAAGTGAGGGAAGATGCAGCCACTTGTCAAATTCCTTCTACAACAATTTCATTCCCCCTAGTGGGTCAATGAACACTCTTCAACAGTCCTCTTTGGATGAGTGTCTCCTATTTTAATTTATTAAATAATAATAATATTCAATTACAGTCATCCTTGACCATCCTTGGTCAATAACATAAAACTTTACAATAAAATTTAGAGTAATGTTTTTCCACAAACATAAAATGTTTCAAGTTCTAGGTAGGTTACACAATATTCACATGGCAAGAAATCGAATGAAAAAACAAGCCAATCAGCACCGTTCAGAGCGCACTTTTCAAGTAGGTGATATGGTTTTTCTTCGTCTACAGCCTTACAAGCAATCTTCCCTGAAACTTAAAGGGCATCATAAGATGGATCCAAAGTTCTATGGGCCATATAAGGTTCTTCAGAAGATTGGGTCCATTGCTTATAAATTGGAACTTCCTCCTTCTTCCCGCATTCATCCAGTATTTCATGTCTCTTGTCTAAAGAATGTTCTTGGCACCAACATCAGAGCACAAACTATTTTACCAGAACTAGATAATGAATGATCCATCATTTTTGAGTCAGAGGCCATCCTCAATAGGCACACTCGTCAACTTCACTCTCGATCCATCACAAAGGTATTAATTTAGTGGCACAGAATGCAACTAGAGGATGCTACATGGGAACCACTCATTTAGATTCAACAACAATTTCCACATCTAAATCTGTGAGGACAAATATTTTTCTAATGGGGAGTGGATGTTAGGAACCTGTGTCAACCCTTCTCTTTACTTTGTTAGTATATTGATGTTGGATGCATATGCTTTGTAAGTCATCCCGTGAGTAGATTGTATTATCCCACATTCATGGGGAGTAATAGTTGATTAGCTTAGACTTAGTATATAAGCACGTGTTGATGCCAATGAAGGCATCCATGAGTTATTTGTATTGAGCTTGCTCAAAGGAGGTTTCCCCCTCGAAGTGGCCTGCGATCAATAAATCCCTCATGTGTTCTCCTATTTCTGATATATCATGCATTTTCATCTTTTAATTGCTGGAGGTTCCCCACAGATAATGTCTCATATCTTCATAGTAAGTTTAGAAAGCTTCAAGTATTTTTTATTGCAATCTCCATAATATAAGAAGATGGAAGCGGCAAACCTTCATTGATATATGGGTTTCCATGGTAAGTATTTATATTCCATTTTGTGTATCTTGCTATTCTATTTTATTTCACATGTTGTAGTAGTTAAAGAATCTAAATGTTATGATTTTATTTTTGCAAAAATATTAAAAAGATACAAAAAGAGTTGCACAGTCAATCATAGGCTTATTATAAACTTAGTTACTTACTTGATGAGAACCCTCCAAGGTTTTCATTTTTTTAGAGGTTGCATTTAATGATTGTTTTTACCATTGTTTTGAAAAGTGGTGCTACCAGTGGCACCATTTTATGGGGGGTTACAATAACACATTTTACAACCATGGTCTTAATAGACTCATAATGTTGCCAACAAAAACTTTAAAACCAAATTTCCTCAAATTGAAAAGTGGTACTAATAACAACACCATCCTTTTTTAAGGCTAACATTACAACTTCTTTGTAACCATGAACTTAACAATTGATACTAACGCAACCAAAATCTTAAAATCAACCCTCAAATAAAAAAGTGTTGCTCCCAATAACACCTTCCTTTTTTTAAAGATAAAATTGCAACTTTATGAAGTCGTAGTTCTAAAAATACCTTTACATCCAAAATCTTAAAACCAACCCCAAATTAAAAAAAAAAATGTTATCAATAACAACCTCTTTTTTTTTCAAGCTTAAACTTGCAATATTTAAAAACTCATGACCTAAAAATCTAATATTGTTGTGAAAAAATTCATTAAAAAATAACAAATTAGAAGAAAAAATGTTTTGAAAAAACATTTTAAATGGAAAAAAAAACATAATAAAAAAAATTCTTTTACATTCTTATTTTAAATTATAAAAAACCAAATATATATATATATATATATAAATTTAAAACTAATATTACAAAAAATTACAATCAATTTTTTAAATATATATAAAATAATAAAAATATTCTTAAAATAAAAATTAAGATAAACAAATATTAATTAAAAAACAACAATTAAAATAAATTTAAAAAACATGAAAAAAAAAATTAACTTAAAAAATATATTAAAAAAGTGAATATCATAAATAATTGAAAATATATTGAAGCAATTACAAAAATCAAGCTTGCCGCCAACCTTCCCCTTGTTCCCCATCCGTCCTCATCCCACCCACTTCCCCCACACCCCATTTCCCAATTGCTCTCTCATCCTCCCCACCTGTTTTTACCTTCACTTATATGTATGTTAAAGTTTTAGCCATGACTTCAAAAAATTATATATATTTTTTATAAAAGAAGAGGTGTTAATACTAGGGCATTATTTTTTTATTCAGAATTTGATTTAAGATTTAGGTTGAAATAACACTAGTTTTTAAATCCATGGTTTTAAAGAAGTTGTCGTTTTATTTTTCAAAAATAAAAAAATAGTGTTATTAATGTCAGTATTTTATTTAAAGATTGAATTTAAGGTTTTTGTTGACAACATTACCAAGTTCTTAAGGTCATGATTGGTAAATGTGAAAGAGTTTAATGACAAGGACATTTTACACCCACTCTAGGAGTTTAATGACAAGGTTGCGGTGCTTGAATAATGAATAAAAACAAATGTAGAGCACTCCCCAAAAGTTAGGATGTTATTGAGAAGCACACCAACGGGCCAACCATTAGCAACCAAGTCCTACACTTTATTATCAAGAGTAATATCTTGAATGTTGTGTGGTCAATAGATAAAAGATCTAGAATATTCCCAATTTGAATTAATTATGTTTTTTTTTCAATATAAAATATAAAATTTTAATTAATTTTATTTTTTTCTAATAAAAAAACAACTTCAATAAATTAAAAAAAAGCGTAGAGCATTAAAAAAAAGGTTAGTAAGTCAATAAATTATTGGTTATCACATAACAAGAAACCTGAAACCTGCTCATCACTAGGAAACAAGTCCTCCATTTCATTGTCCATAAATTATTAAGAAGTACATAAAAAGAAACAAGCCCACCAATAGGAAATAAGTCCTCCATTTCATTACTAAAACCAATCTCTTGAATGATGTGTAATCAATAAATGAAAATGTATTCCCTAAGGAATTTGAATTAACGAAGTTTCTTCTCCAATGAAAATAATATATTAAAATTCAAAGCACAAATTGAAAATTCTAAATACTATGGGAAAATATCTTGAATGATGTGTATGAAAATGTTGTATTCCCTAAGAAATTTGAATTAACTAAGTTCCTTCACCAATGAACATAATATATTAAAATTTAAAGCATGGGTTAAAAATTCTAAATACTATAGGAAACTTAACCATTTTGTAATGGACATAATATATTAAAATTTAAAGCATGACATAATATATTAAAATTTAAAGCATGGATTAAAAATTCTAAATACTATAAGAAACTTAACCATTTTGTAATGGACATAATATATTAAAATTTAAAGCATGAGTTAAAAATTCTAAATACCATAGGAAACTTAACCATTTTGTAATTGATTTTGTTTTGTATAAAATCATGAACCAAAAGTAGAATATGGATTTCAAAATTTGAGAAGATTAATGTTATTTTTGGGAGGATTTAGAAAGTATTTAATAAGTTTATAATAGATTTAACATAAATTTTGTTCGTGAATACATTTAATGAATATTTATTTTCACAATTTATTTTATAAATATAGTTTGAGAATTAATTTAAAATTCAATTTGGTAGTTTATGGTTGTTTAATCAATTTTAAAAATAATTTAGGTTTTGTTGTATAGGTTTACTTTCTTGTATTCCCTAACAAATGTGAATTAACTAAGTTTTTTCACCAATAAAAATAATATATTAAAATTCAAAGCACTAGTTGAAAATTCTAAATATCATGAGAAACTTAACCATTTTGTAATTGATTTTGTTTTATATAAAGTCATGAACAAAGAGTAGAATATGGATTTCAAAATTTGAGAAGATTGATGTTAGTTTAGGAGGATTTAGAAAGTATTTAATAAATTTATAATAAATTTAACATATGTTTTTTTTTTCAAATTTTGTTTGTGAGTAAATTTTAATGAATATTTATTTTTACAATTTATTTTATAAATATAGTTTGATAATTAATTTAAAATTCAATTTGATAGTTTATGGTTTGTTTGTTTTTTTGATGTAGTTTAATCAATTTTAAAAATAATTTAGGTTTTGTTGTATAGGTTTACTTTATTGTATTCTCTAACAAATTTGAATTAACTAAATTCCTTCACCAATGGAAATAACATATTAAAATTCAAAGCACTAGTTGAAAATTCTAAATACCATGGGAAACTTAACCATTTTGTAATTGATTTTGTTTTGTATTAAGTCATGAACCAAAAGTAGAATATGGATTTCAAAATTTGAGAAGATTGATGTTAGTTTGGGAGGATTTAGAAAGTATTTAATAGATTTAACATATGTTTTTTTTTTTAATTGATTTTGTTTTGTATTAAGTCATGAACCAAAAGTAGAATATGGATTTCAAAATTTGAGAAGATTGATGTTAGTTTGGGAGGATTTAGAAAGTATTTAATAAGTTTATAATAGATTTAACATATGTTTTTTTTTTTAAATTTGGTTTGTGAGTACATTTAATGAATATTTATTTTTATAATTTATTTTATAAATATAGTTTGATAATTAATTTAAAATTTAATTTGGCAGTTTATGGTTTGTTTCTTTCTTGGATGTAATTTAATCAATTTTAAAAATAATTTAGGTTTTGTTGTATACGTTTACTCTCTTGTATTCCCTAATGAATTTGAATTAACTAAGTTCTTTTACCAATGGAAATAATATATTAAAATTCAAAGCACTAGTTGAAAATTCTAAATATCATGGGAAACTTAACCATTTTGTAATTGATTTTGTTTTGTATAAAATCATGAACCAAAAGTAGAATATGGATTTCAAAATTTGAGAAGATTGAGGTTATTTTGTGAAGATTTAGAAAGTATTTAATATGTTTATAATAGATTTAACATATGTTTTTTTTTAATTTTGTTTATGATTACATTTTAATGAATATTTATTTTATAAATATAGTTTGATAATTGATTTAAAATTCAATTTGGTAGTTTATGGTTTGTTTCTTTTTTTTTATGTAGTTTAATCAATTTTAAAAATAATTTAGGTTTTGTTGTATATGTTTACTCTCTTGTTATATGTATGTTTTTGAGTTATTTTATTTCTAGTAAATATTTTTATTTATCTTCTAATTTAAGATTTAATTTTTTCTTTTTTTTCATTTATTTATTTAGAAAATAGAAAAAACACATAGTTGAAATGACTTTAGTAACCAATACCATAAAATAGAGGAATTATCATCAAAGACTAAGAACCTGACTTCGACAATTTTATCTTAATAAAGTCCCTTAGATTGACAATGGTTTAAAACTCTATCAACAAAAGTAATAGAAATAACAAGTATGTGGTGATAAGATGGTAAATTATTTGAGTTCAATCAATTATGATACAACTAAAATGACTATTATGTTACCTATAGATAAAAATTAGTTGAAAATTTCACGAGGAATTCTGAATCAATAAACCTGCTTTTGAAATAGTGAATGCATAAAAGCAATAAGTGTTGAGTGACCGAAATTGAGTGTTCACTTGCTAGCCAACAAGGTATCCTTCCTTAACTAGTCTTCCTTCCTTCAAATCTTATCTTTATTCTTTTGAGTGTTAGATTTCTTCTGAAATTGGATATGGTATTTCATTTCCCTTTATATAATTTTGCACAAAGATTTGATTACTTACTGATATTTTGAAAATAACTGAAGTATATTGAAGTTTATAATCATAAATATATTATAATGGGTGTTTGATTTTTATGTGTTTCCATAAAGATGAATTTTTGGAGGGGCATGGAGTGAGCACCCCATGTGTTTATGATAGGGCTCATGCTTTCCATGGAAAAAATGTATGGAGGGCTGGGGCTAAAAAGAAAAGAACTAGGTTCTTAATGCATTTTGAGGTCAACTCAAAGGATTTTACTTGCCTCATTCCCTCTAATCGTTTATATTTGAAAATATGACCGATTTAATCTATGTTATTCTATTTATCATATGCATAATCATCTTAATATATATGAACTACCTAACCTACCACCCCTAACCAAAATCCAAGGTAGGAAGTTAACAACTATGTATATCTCATTTGTAATGATGAATGCGGTGATCTCTTCCACTTCCTCTTCCTCTTCACTCACCTCATAAACTTACTATAGAAGCATATTTCAATAGCTCTAATGTTGACTCCTATTATGTCAGTCCACATCTACCCGAGTATGCCACAATTACTCTTAGTACATTCATTAATCCTCTGATTATTGTTTTTGTTCATAATAATGATATAGTTAATCATCATTGTTTCTATTAATGTTATTGAGCCTTCTATCATAAAAATGGTTGAAAAAGAGAAAGTTTCAACCATTTCATCATGCTTAAGTTGTTACTTCAAGGTAGTTTCTCACATAAAGATATCTCTTCATCCTTTTACTAATTTTGTTGATTGAATAGTTGCACATAGTAATCCTCTTATGAGATGGTATATTCTGACCCTATGTTGCATGAGCATATTTCTTCCATAAGAATCAAGCTAAAACATCCATATTTTCTAGGTTTTCAAGATGTTCACATTGTATTGGTGAGTTGTGATTAATTACTTTGTTTGTGGCAATATGATATAAGGAGAAATTTGAACTTGTTATTTTGTATAGTTGGATATAGGTTATATTTTGACATCGATAATGGCCTTGACATATGGATACATAATGATCATTTTTCCATTATATTTATAGATATATTGTCTACATATCTATTTTGATATGTCTATTTTGTGATATATGCTTATGATCGCCATTTTATTTCAAGATTATATTCTACTTTATATAATATTCTGATTTGAAATGGGTCATTATATAATTTCTCAACTACGTTGGTACTTTCCAAGATGAAAATTGAGAGTATTGGTTTGTAAGGCCCATTTTATGGGTAAGTCCCACTTTGGTGATTTGGGGTCTATAACCATATGGAGCCTATTTCAGGCCTAAAATTGCTATATTTGGTGTCAAAATTTGGCAAGATTAGATTCCAACCTCTCAATGTTTTTCTACACATCGAGAGCATTCCATTGGTGTTAAAATCACCTCAATCAAAGATCATATGCAAAAGTTATGCCTACCACAAGTTGATATATCCTCTTGACCACCATGATATCAAGTTGATGCTATGCCAATTCACATTACTCACACATGCTGAGATAGTCACATGTGGAATTTCAAGAAGATTCTAGAGGGTCCAAATCCCTAACATTAATTGAGGGCTAATGCATACAAAATCCCTAACCTAACTCTAGATTCCTATTAGGCTATATTAAATACTGGGACACTGGGAAAATAAAGGGTTCCATTATTATTGTATTGTTTATTGTTCCATAGTTGAGTGGAGTATCTAGGGTGGGGTATTAAAGTAGAAGATTTTGTAGCATCCATTACAGTTGTTAGTACATTACATAACCTCCATGTTTGTAAGGGCTTGAACAAATTATGATTGAGGGACAAAATTCAACTTTTACTCTAATGGAGTAGCACCCCAGCACTAAATATAAGCTAGGGATTAGTAGAGTTAGTGCCTAAGCGCTAGAATATGTGCCCAAGGCTTATTTGAATTTAGCACCCAAGTACTTAAGTTGGAGGAAATATACCAAGTGACCAAGTGAATGAGCCACAAGCTAAGAAAAAGGGGGCTTGGATGGGTGGAAAGCATGATTGATCAGGAGTGCCCAAGATCAACGGATAGTAAGCATTCAGGCCCATGAAGTTGTGTGATTTTTAATCAAATACACACATGCTAGAAAATAAAAACCACCTAGATGATATGGCGTACATTCATGCATTCTGGATCCCAAAGGAAATATTATGAAACCACCTTTATCAAGTGCTGGAAACCACGTATGACGAATCCATAATGTGTAGGTAACTAAAACAACTAAGCGATAGGTGGACCATTGAAACATAAATGTGTGGACATCAAACAACAACTCACCATTAATATGATTCCTATGTCACTATAGAGAATCCAATGAGGATATGCCACATGGATTATCATTTAATGCATGCAAATTCAAAATTTAAAAAAAATACTCACCAAAGTGTCAAAGAGTCCAATTGTTCAAGCGAAGCTATGGGTGATGTATGGAAGTTGTGGAGATCGAATGATAAAGACAACTGAATTAAAATTATCAACTACTTATTACTATTCTTAATTATCTTTCTATTCTCAGATATGACTACTGTCGAGGATCCCAAATTGCCTGAAATCGGCAAGAATCCACACTTGAATGATGATCACCTTATTGACACCCATGGAGATTTGTTTGACTCTGTCATATTAGTTCATGATCTGCACAAAGGAAATACCAACACTTAATCCATATTTATTTAATGATTCCCATGAATTATTGAACCTATGGGAATCAAATTTAGATTTAGCCTCAATGCCTCATACTTACCATTTCCCGTATTTGTCACCAAGTGCATATAAAGCTATTTATTTGAAAAGAGGGAAATTATGACCTCTGATCAAACCACCATCATATGTCCTATGTCTAGAGATGCCATTCAAAAAATGTTATATATCCTTTACACCCCAAATTTATAGAATCTAGATGAAGCTTCCTTTGGAAGCAAATATTAGTCACTCAATCAAGATGAAAATAATGTACTCCTTAAAGGTCTCCTAGCTCAGGATGATAAACTCCCAAAAAGCGTCATCACCCCTTAGAATTGACATTTTACCTAACATAACTAGGAAAGCAATTGCCATGGTATGCCAATTACATGGGTATGTCAATGACATGATGGTAAATGATGCTATTGTAGGATTCTTGTTCACTATCTGTCTCCCTTTAGGAATTTTGATTTCCAAATATGATTGCACAATTTCTAGTTGATATGACACATGACCAATTGTCGAATTTACCTTCTTTGAAGCATTTCGGGTATCAATCCTATCTCTTATATATGCTATTATATCACCAAGCTACTTATTTTCAAGATTTAGAGATTCAGATGACAGATGCAAATGCATGGAGATCAGTGATTGACTAGACCCCCAATATTTGAAAGCACCAGACAAAGAGGGTTTTTGTTATTTTGTCAACAAAGTAATGTATATTACTTACAATATGATCCATGGCATTCCTCCTCCAAGGGTTTTCTCTGAATACAAGATACTAATGCAATGAAGTCAAGACACATGGGTTGGATATTGGTTACTGTATCAATATTATATAGAAATTAGAATCTATGGTTCAGAATTAGAACCATATAAGTTACCTATTTTTCTAACTCCCATAATATTTTCCTTAGAGCACATCAAACAGAGATTTAATTATGATTTTGTTCACTTTTCTAAAAATAAAATCCCCAATACATTCAAGTTACCAAAAGAGGTGGGACCTTTTATTGTTAAATCAAGAACAACACATTCTATTTTTTAGGACATGTTAAAGGGGATTAGTCTCCCAAAAGGAACAAAGTGGATGTATGATCCTCATAGGGTCATATATGACAAAAGACAGAAGGTTAAGTTGGTAGAATACATACATCAACCAAATTAGAAACATGGGAGGAGGTTAAGAAAATTCTATAAGGAAATAATAGACAACAGTCACAGGTTATTCAGACTCCACAAAAGCAAGAGGTAGGGATGAAAAGAGCATGGACAATATTACAATTAGACATATATATGGGGTAGAGTCAAGACCTACCTAGTAGCAAGGAAAGAAGGAATGATTTACAATGAATCATAGTTGAAAACTAGGGACAAGAGGCTACCTCAAGTAAACCTATTCCTACCATTGGAAAACTTCCTATAGTATCTTTGTCCACATAACAAGCTTTATCTTCTGAACAAGGTAATTCAAAATCAAAATAAGGCATGTTCTACGATTATATGCATATCAAGAATCAAAATGTTAAAATACGGAGGGATTTGTATCCTCAAACTTGGATTCAAGTGGAGAACAATCCAAATTATTGTTTGCTTATGATATGAAGGAGGGTAATTTTAAAATGGCTATCTTGAAACCCACATAAGCACAGAATCCAAATACATAAGCAAATTTCAAAGTTACCTAATTTATAGTAGATTCGAATGCCCTTATTCCAACTGATAAAATTGATTGGCATAGACAAACCAAGCAGATGATTTTCACTGATGTGTTGAAATCAATTGTCGGTTCTATTAATCTCCAAAATATAGTTAGAAAGTTGAAAAAATAATTAAAGAAAGAAAAAGAAACAAACAAAGCTAAACATTTGAAGATCATTGAGCTAGAATAGAAGGTTGTAGAGTTAGTTGTGAATCCTAGCAATTCAAAACCTATTCAATCCTTGATCAAAGAAAAATATACATAGATACATGTACTAAATAAAAAGCTCAAAGTTCATAGAATTGAGTTTGTGCAGACACTCGAGCTACTAGTAGTGCAGGAGAAAAAAGAGAATATGTATAAATAGATGCATGAGTACAAGTATAAATTTGAGAAAATTCAACAAGAAAATAATGACCTCAAAATGGAAAACCTACAATTGACAGCTTCCAAAAGTAACACATTGCAAGGACCATTCTTAGACTTTTTAGGGTCTACCTCCCTTGGCTTTTGTTTAGGGGTTGGCCTAAACAAAAGGAGTTTAGTTTTGTAGTACTTTAGTTTAGTTTTTGCGGTACTATCACCACAAAACTAAACTACTTTTGTTTAGTCCAACCCCTAAAAAAAATATAAGGGAGGTAGACCCTAAAAAGTATAAGGATGGCCGTTTTGGAAAAAATGACTAAGGAGTTAATGAAAGAAACTAGGAAATTAATCTAGCAGTATATCTAACAAGTAAATCAACATTCGCAATCACTAAAACAAGTAAATCAAATCTTCAACATGCATATAATAGAGATGAGTGCTTTAACCATTGGTAAAAAGGATATGATTGGAGAGTTAGAAATACTTGCAAGCTACACTATGGATTAATTTACTAGCATAAAGGAAGTTATCTAATTACTAGAAAGCAGAAGCAAAGTCAAATTGTGAACTTGCTTGCACAAGGATTGACTTGCTTGTTAAATGGAGGATCATTGAATTGTGAACCTACATTATGCAAGGATTGACTATTACTTGTGGATTATTTAAGGGAAAAGGGGGGTTTCTGATATACGTAAGGTATGTGGAAATAAGTCCGGATGTCAAGTGTGGTACTACATGAAGAGGGGAATAGATTAGAGTCACAGGGAATGTCCAATGCAGTACACCAAATGGGGGTGTATCCTGATGGCTCTTGATGGTCACTACCTAGTATGGTCCCTCAACTATAGAATCTTCCCACAAAGTGACAATTATGTGAATCTTTATATATGCCAGAGTGCATCTCTAGGGAATATTAATTTTAAGTTCAGTTAATGTGAAATGTTTTTTAGAATTTTACTTAGATGGAATTAATCAGAGAATTACAACATGTGTGAATAAACGAGCATAATATACTAGCATGCAATAATGTCTATGTAGAAATGGAAAACAAAGAAAAATAAAGAATATAAGGTTGATTTTATAGCACCAAAGGAAATGTGGTTTAATTTAAGTTAGGAATTAGTATAGGGAGTTAGCATGTGAAGTTAGACACGAGAATTGACAAATGCAAAAAATATGACCTAGGAAATAGGGGGATGTGACACTAACACCCTACTAGATTGGTAACAAACTCAAATTGGAGCTTCTAACAAGTGTTTACTGTTGGTTCTTATGGCCAACAATCAATCTTACAAGTTTATGGAAGAAGTAGGGTGAAAAATGCAAACAATATTACCTTTTTATTGACTTGAGCTCACCGAACCAAGGGGGAGATCGAAGCTTCCTTTTTGGACTGAATGTTCTCTGTCCAAAATATGAAAATTAAATTAATCATTAGTGAATAAAATTTAGTGGCGGATGCACTCCTTCGATGCTTCAAAAAGTATGCTCTTACCCTGCAAAACAAAAACCACTCAAAACCATGTATGTAAGGGGGTAAAAATGTGAATCTAAATGGATGTAAGTGTCCATATCATACAAATTATGATTGTCCAATGAGTGGAAAGTGAATTAAAAGTGGTAAGAAATGTAATGAAACACCGTTATTACCACTCCCGAGGTACTAGCTTAAATATGTAATTAAGAAGTGGTGATTGTGTCACCTAGGGAAGACTAGTATTACCTAGATCTACTTGAATAATATACTTTAAAAATTATTAGGTAGTATGCATGAATAAAATAGATCCATAAAAGTTATAAATTTGATAAAATAATATCTAACTAAACATGCATTTAAAACTTTTTTGATTTGAGTGAAATAAGGGAAAGTTATATAAGCATTTGTAGAAGAGTGTTTGTTCAAGCTTCGATCGATGGATTACTTGTAGAACCATGCAAAGGGATTAGTCCATGAGAAAAGGGACTACAACGGAATGGGTTACTCAAGGCTAACCACGATCTACTTATCATATGAGAACTTGTAAATGCATATAAGTAACTATAAAGGGATGAAAGATCCCTCATGTTGATTCTCTTGGTGTAACCTGCAAAAGAGGGTTTGCACAAGCATATATACATCCGAAATATACTTATGATAACAATCTCTCTAAAAACCTACAATAGAATCTAATGATAACACTTAGATCTATCATACTGGGTATCAATACACCTTCCAAGCCCTAATAGAGAAGCAAAAAATGGAAACTAGCTATTAATCCACAATACAAGTTACCTCAATTAAATAACATGTGAAGCATCAACATCCACACATTTGTTACAAAACTTATTTGACCTCCAAAGTATTAATCACAATTCAAAAATGATAGATATACAATAACAAAGCTCTTTCTCCAACTGATAACCAACAAAAAGGTAAAGAGGGAGAGCGTCTCTTAAATAGGAAAAAGGAGAGGATGCACCCCCCTTTGGTAGATCATGCTTGTAATAGGTGAATGTGACACATGTAGGATATCTCCAAAACCCTAATGTACCACCTCTAAGAGAACTCAAGCCAACAATGGAGATAAATAGGCTTGAGGATTCCACCATGCACCACATCTAAGAGGATATCCATGCAACTAAAGAGACATGCACCATATATCATGCAGTTTGGAGTTAACTAAAGAGTAGGGGCACTGCGTGTGGGAGGAGATCCCAATGTTGAACCAGGAGCATGCAAACTGCACATGCATGAAGAAGGTGTTAGGACATGTAATAAAACAACATAAATGAGATCAATGAGTTTCCAGTAAATAGTGGTGGCATCTAAAGACACCATTAAAACACTTAAGCACAATAAGCCATGATCCAATGTGTGGTGATAGACCGGTTCATAAGAACCATCTATAAATAGGTACATACGGGTATCCATTAAACAACTATGGGACCACATAGTGGTAAGCAACCATAATTGTCCATAAATTGTAGATATGAGGACCGCAAAGTAGACATGATTAATTTATAATTTATTCATCGGTCAGATCCTTAGAATGGTCAAATCTATTCTCCCGACTGTTAATTTTTTTGAGCAAATATGATGAGCTTTGAAATTTAAAACTTTAAGTGCGGAAATACTGAATACTTGAATCAATGAACCATTCAATCACATGAAACATTCAACCAAAACACAAGATGTACCCTAGGGAAAACCCTCAAAACAATGAGGATGAAAAACCCCAGCAAATATTCAAAGTATATTGATACATAACAGAGAATGTATTTTACATCAAGCACCCCAGTACAATTATAGAGCAAGAGAAAAAGATAAAGAATAGAGACTCAGAATAATATCCTACATAAAGAGAAACACCTTGCCTTCAAGGGATAAGAGAATCCGCTTCACATTGAATTCATCAATCATGTATAACATATTTATACATTCTTCACATGCATCGACTCCTATTTTTATCTTCCGACTTTAGTATGAACTCGCCTTCCATCTTGAAGTATCACTCTTGCATGAAGAAGAGCACCCCACTTCTCATGCAGTGCATTAACTCATTGAACTAAGTCTTAGGATGAACTCGCCCCTTAACTGAAAGCTTTCCCACTTAGTTAGGTGTCTAACTTAAGTGTCGTCATGCAAGTGTTGTCTTTTAGTTTAACATAAGTTTTGCCTTTTAGTTTAACATAATTGTCGTCATGCAATAACACTTATTTAACTAGATATTCTTTTTATCACTTAGTTAACTCTCTTTAACTGATTCTTTCTTGTTAACATCACTGTAGTGATCAATTCAAGTTCTCCTTTGATTTACTGAAGTCTTCGCTGAAGTTTAACAATTCAAATTCTTTCTTAATTAATTCTTTTATGTGCAATTCAAATTCTCTCATATCTTATCGCATGTGATCTTTATCTCTTGTATTATCTGCATGGTCAATAGATGTTAAATTTAATTATCTATCATATTATATTATACTCAAAAGATTTGCCAGATGTTGTGATCATATTATATTACTGTCAGACCAAATGATCATATGCTAAATTAATTCACTCTAGAGGTGGCCAGTATCTAAAGGATACTTAATAGAAATCGGTGACCATGTTTAGTAATACATCACACAATATTAATGCTTCAACATGCAAAGAATCTACCGCTATAATTGCAGGTCCACCCCATGGGTGCCTACTATAACTGGAGGTCCACATGAGAATTTGACTTGACACACAAGTCCTAATCCTTGTCCAACAATATTTTATAACATCATCACTTTGATACATTAAATCATTCACCTCAACACATGAGGAATAACATTTTACAACTTAAGGCTTAGTCATTCTTGAGTCCAACTCAAGAATCTACTCCAAGTTCCTGAGTCCAACTTAGGCTCCCTACCTCAACACATGAGGCCCAATCCTGGATGCACAATATTGGCTTGGAGAATGAATCATGATGTTGTACATCTAACACCAACAAGGTGAGTTTACCAATGAACTATAGGTTCCATCAACCCCCCCCCCCCCCCCCCCCCCCACCGTAAGCTCATCTTGGAGGAAATAATAAATTTCATAGCATCCTCCCTTTAATTTGATCTGAAATGCAAATACTGATAAAAACTGGTACAATAATACTCCTGGAAGAAGTCTGAAACACCATCACTTCCGTCATCGAAATTAAATGCATTTGTCCAATCCATCAAACGGTTTTCCACACTATTTTTCAAATAGTCCCAATTGATCAATCAGCTAGTCAACAAAACAACACAATCCAGTCAATCAATCAACTAGACAAAAGCACAACAAATAAGAAGTCTTTGTCTAGAAATGCGGTCTATGTTCACCCATCAATTAGGTAATTTCAAAAGTACTCAATCAAATCTCCCAACAAACAATGAGCAACTCCATCAAACATAGTTCAATTGATCCCAATAATCCATAGTCGAATAGGCACTAAGACATAAGTTGGGTTTACACATAAACAATCTTGAATTTAATTCAATTTCTCCCCCCCTGAACACAACTAAGAGATAATACAAACATCAATAGAAAAACACATCAATATCAGTTGAAATTCAATTGACAAACAATCCAGTCAAAAATTTAGCTGACTATCACCACTAGTTGAACCTCAATCGACCACTCTCAAGTCAATCAACAACAATATATATCAACTGAAATTTAGTCACCTCTCTTCTCTATTCAAATCTCAATCATCTGTCATCTCTGGTCGAGTAGCATTCAACCACTCTATTTTGGCCAAAACTACCTCCCCTACTTTTCCTTGATCTTGGGATAGAAAATCATGCCCCTCCGATACTAAATTTTTGGTTTATGAGCGTCTTTTAGACTGACATGTAAATGATGAATAATCTGAATAATTTTTTATTGCTTGAATGTCCATGAGTTCCTTCATGATATTTTTTATGGATGCTACATTTGTTCTTGAATGAGTTATTTGGACTATGTTGACTTAGTGGTTTTCCTTTCCTTTGATGACTTTATTTGACGTGGCTAATGGTTTTGATGGTTGATTGAGTGTATCAAGTTTAGTCCTTGTCCCAATCCTAATTTTTTCCCTACGTTCCCAAGTTTGAAAGTTGCTTGCAAGCTATCTAGTGTGCTTTCCAATGTTATGCATTGTCTTACAAATCTTAGTTTATCCTTCTAAGATTAGGTACAAAATTCATCTAAGGATTAACTCTTAAAACATATTCAAGAAGAAGTTTTTTGAGAGCACATAAGCATGTCTAAGAATTTTTTTCAAAAAATGGCTAAGTATGAAATGTTGCGGCGAGAATTGAGGCGTCCGATGATGTTGTGGTGAGAGTTGTGAATTTTGTCGACGTTGCAGTAAGAATTAAAAAAAATCACCGATGTTGCGATGCTAAACATAAAAACTCTCCAATGTTGCGGCAAGAAAATGAGAACTCACCATTGGAAAAAGTCGCTGCAGTTGCCGTGAGAATGGAGAAAGTCACCAACATTGCAGAAAATATGGGAGAAGGATTCTAATGTTGTGGAAAAGTGATCGCTATTTTGGTGAGAAGATAAAAATCCACGAACATGAGTCGGTGAGAAACTCGAATCTCACCGCGATTGCGCAAAGAAACAAAAAAATCACCGATGTTGTAGCATGGAAACTAAAGACAGACTGACATTGCGGTGGCAAATTCGAAAAAAATCGCTGAGGACACACTATGGTTGGGGAATGCAATATTATGTGATGAGTGTTTTGGACCTAGTGGATTCTTGATACTGTCTTCGCATTATTTCAAATACTCCCTAGGTGGTTTATGACTTGCTTGACTGATTTTAAAGGCCTCTTTCCAAGTACTTATTTGAAATTTGACTTTGGTTAACCATGAATCTTGTTATTCATGATGGAATGAGTTTTCACATGATTTTTACTTCTCTATATGTTTTTCATGTCTTCCCTTTCCTTGGGTTTGGTTTCCAATGTTTAAATTTGACTTTTTACCCTCTTTGTGTTTTTCCAATTTCATAACCAGCGAGGGTGGAAGACATTGTCGAAAAATTGAAGCAAGGATAAATTGAATTTTATGGATAACCAATGGTTAGATCATGTATGGTTATGCATAATATTTCCAACACATTAAACGATTTGTCATTCCAATAAAATATGAGGGAGTTATCAAATTTTCTGTCATGGGACCTAGTTTTAGCATGATAATCTAAGGAGGCCTAATGTTTGGCTAAATAAAGCTTATAGATGCAAAATATTTCGAGGGTTCACTTGGTATAAATGATTATAATGGCATGAACATCATCTAAGGAAGGAATTTATTATTTATCAAAAGGGAAGGGAAAAAAAGGAAGACTAAGTGATGGAATTCTCCTTGGAGGCCTAATTGGCTTATATACATAGAGGACAACACACCAATGAGAAGAAATGAGAAAGAGGCCGCCCCAATTAGGTGAGAGAGTGTGTAAAAATTATCCTCTTGCACTTATCAATCACTTGGAATTCCTTTATACAACTAAGTAGGGTGCCCCTCCTCCTATTGGCTCATTTTTGGATTAATTAACTGCTTAATAATGAGATAACATAATTTAGCCCTAAGTGAGCCTAAACACCCTCCAAGTGGAAATTTACCGAATGGAATGACAATTTAGTAGGTCCACATTTGTAGGTGGCTAATGATTCTTCCTCATAACACATATTGGGAGTGGTAGAGGTGCAAGAGGTTCCCATTGGCCCACACTATGGAATGTGGAGTTTATCTCCCATCCCATGGGGTATGGATGAGGAAAACTCATTTCTTTCAACACATGAGGCCATATTTCGTGAGATGGATGGGTTTAATAGACATAAACTTAACCGTTTTTGAGTGTGCATGAGTGAGGGATCCAAAGCCATTAATGGAGGAAGAAGGTAAAGATTCATTTCATGTCCATTCCAAGCATAACTTTTGGAGTTTTTAATGGCTTCATGATGGTTTTTTTGCAGGATATCTATTGGTGGTATTATTTTCAAGTATTATTGGTGGTATTATTTGCAAGTATTATTGGATATGGATTTTAAAGGCCTCTTTCCGAGCACTAATTTTAACTTTGAATTCGGTTGAAAATGAAGTTTTTTATGCATGATGGAATGAGTTTTCACATGATTTTTATCTCCTTCTATGACTTTCATGTCTTCCCTTTCCTTAGGTTTGGTTTCCATTGTTTAAAATTTACTTTTCACCCTCTTTGTGTTTTGCCAATTTCATAACCAGCAAGGGTTGAAGCCTTTGTGGAAAACTTGATGAAAGGATAAATTGAATGTTATGGGTAACCAATGGTTGGATCATGTATCCATATGCATAATATTTCCAATGCATTACATAGTTTGTGATTCCGATAAAATATGAGGGAGTTATCAACTTTTCCATAATGGGACCTAGCTTCAACATGACAATCTAAGGAGGCCTAATGTTTGAATAAATAAATCTTATAGATGAAAAATATTTCAAGGGTTCACTTGATATAAATGTTATAATTTCATGAACCTCATATAAGGAAGGAAATTTTCATTTATCAAAAAGAGAAGGGAACAAAAGGAAGACTAAGTGATGGAATTCTCCTTGGAAGCCTAATTAGCTTATATAAGTAGAGGAGGGCACACCAATGGGACGAAATGACAAATAGGCAACCCCAATCAGGTGAGAGGGAGTGTAATAATGACCCCCCTGCACTTATCAATCACTTGGAATGCCTTTATATAGCTGATTAGAGTGCCACTCCTCCCATTGGCTCATTTTTTGTTTAATTAACCGCTTAATAATGAGATAACCTAATTTAGCCCTAACTGAGCCTAAACAATTAGGGTGCCACTCCTCCCATTGGCTCATTTTTTGTTTAATTAACCGCTTAATCATGAGATAACCTAATTTAGCCCTAAGTGAGCCTAAACACTCTCCAAGTGGAAGATTCCATTATGAGATGAAAGTTTAGCAAGTATACATTTGAAGGTGGCTAATGATGTTCCATCATAACTCCTATTGGGAGTGGAAGAGGTGCTCATTGTCCCACACTATCGAATGTGAAGAGTTTGTCTCCCATCCCATGGGGTATGGATTAGGAAAAATCATTTATTTCAACGTATGAGGCCATATTTTGAATTTTATGAGATGGATGGGTGTATGAGACATAAACTTAACCATTTTTAATTGTGTATGAGTGAGGGATCCAAAGCCATTGATGTAGGAAGAAGGTAAAGCTTCATTTCATGTCTATTCCAAGCATAGCCTTTGGAGTTTTTAATGGATTCATGATGGGTTTTTTGCAGGATATCTATTGGTGTTATTATTTGTATGTATTATTTGATATGCAAGGGGAAATCTTAAACTTATAATCTCATCCCTACCATTTCTTCTCCTTTCTCATTTTGGAATTTTCCCCTTTTAGAAAATTGTCATTTCTTCGTCTATTTGTATTCAAAAATGGAAAAAACAAGGGGAGGTTATGGAATTTTTTTTCCAAAATTCATGAACACTATTATTCTATATCATTTTACATATTTAAGCTTATGTAGCCATCCCCATCTTTTTATTTTAAGAAACCCCCTTTGAGACCTTCCCGAAATAGAATTTTTTCCATTTTGGGGAGTTTTATCCATCATATTTGGACCAATTTTTTTCGTAGAGTATTGGGACATGGGAAAGTCATGGGATTTTGGGATATTTTGAAATTTTCGAAAGGTAATTGTAATTTTGGACATTTATTAGTACCTTTAACTTTCTATATTCATCTATTGGGTTCCCTAATTGTTGATTTTAAATAATTTCGCTAAATTAAGCCAATTGGGGATAATTGCTAATTTGGTCATAAAAATCAAAATTAAGGTTGCTAGATCACAGAAAGGCATACAAACTACCTCATATCAGTAAATAAATGATCAATCACTATTAAAATACATCCTCCTATTTTTTAGGAATTTTATTAATTTTTCACTAAATAATTCCTAGAAAATAGGATTAAGCTCCAAAATCAATTATGAATCCGAAACTCTACTCTTAAGATTTAATATAGTCATCAAACACAATTTTACCATCTATGGATCTCTAATTAATTTTCTATGGATCTTTTAAGTTTAATGGAAAAAATGGATAATTTATACTATAGTTGGGAAGATTAATTATAGAAAACAAATAGAGTGAAGATAAAAGGCCAAATTTATAGAGATGATTCTAATCAAGGTGAGAAACATGAAATAAAAATTTCAATCCCCAAAATGGATTTGAAAGTCTCATTGTGACAATTAAGGAAATTGGCTAAATTAGTAAGTGCAAGAAAGTTGAGGGAAAATTCAAAAGGAAAAAAAGGTTAGAATGATAGTTAATGAATTCCAAACTAATGTTGATCATAATTATTTTCCATTGAAATCAATCTCATATTAAAGTTCGCAAGTGGCATAAAGATATAATGTGTAACAATTGGTAAGCTAGTTTAAATGTCACATTTTGCAACACTTAGACACTTTTTGCATTTTAGCTAGATTCCAATTGTTAACACGATTTATTGCAATTTCCCTAGTGACCATTATGTAATCTCTCATATATTCAATTTTGATCATAGGTGCTCACAATGAAGATGAAGGAAGACTGGTCAAGATCACTATTTGAAAGAAAGCACCATAACCATGGACAAGTGGAGGTCATGTTCGATCAATTAATATCAAGCCATCAAGTTATGAAGAATTTAACAAAGAAGTTCTCTATAGTAAGAAGACAAAAGTCACCATGTTACACGAGGACACAATTCCACAAGGTGATAGAATGCCACTAAAGGATGAATTGATGGAATGTCAAAGGTCAACCAAGGGTGAATTAAATCAATTTTGTAATTAAATTGTTAAAAGAATTCCAAAAGTTGTTAAATTTTGAGCATTAATTCACAACACTCTAGGATCTTCACTGAGAGAATAACATATACAGTATATCAATGCATGACAATCACAATAAGCATGACAAGCATCACAAGAATCAAAAGCATGAGAGACAAGAGACAAAGTTTCCGTGGGGAAAACCCTAAGGTGAAAAACCCCACAACTTCCTCAGAGATAGAGAGAGCAATGGCTCAACCAAAGTACAACCAAAATACACTTGAGATAGTCTCCTAGAAGCAGATGATCCTCCTCCTCACTAGTGCGCCACTTTCTGAGTGAGAGAGATATGACTTTCTGAATGATCTAAATAGAGATCTCCTGATCTCTATTTATACTAACCTGTTTGCCTAGTGACCTTATGGGGCCAACTTGTCTAGCTAGGTACATCCACAATATAATATATATTTCAGGGCCGACCCCACACATGGTGGTCTAATAACCCATCAGCAAGTACACACACTTGCGACACTTGTCAATCCACATGACGACACTTCTTTATAGAGGAATAACACATCTCTAATAAGGGTACAATAAATATATATGAAATACATTCCGAAGTTACATATACATCAACACTCCCTCTTAAATAGAAAGGTATTTCTCGACACAGATCTGCTAGACAAGTCTTCTTCTCAGGTTAATCCTCATTGATGCATCGTCATCATCATCGTCACTACTGCTACTATCTCAACCAATCTCTGACTCTACTCGTCATAGGAAGTTCTACAGAGCCAGTCCTTTTTCATACTGGATGTAGGCCCACCACCTGCAGGTCTTCATCATCACTGGCCATACTGTGGAAATCTCAGGACTTATTACATGCGTCACAAAACCTTAAAAGAGTCTCTTGACTAGCAAGAACCCTAAAGAGCATCTGAGGCATTTTTCATCCTGTCCAGATCTCTAGGATTTATTACATGTGACGCCACCACAAAACCTCAAAAGAGAATCCCAGGACTGATCACGAGCACAAGGCTCAACCTATCGGATCTCCCAGGGCACAAATTACATGTGGTCACCACAAAACCTCGAAAGAGCATCCCAGGACTGATTATGAGCACAAGGCTCAACCTATCGGATCTCCCAGGGCACAAATTACATGTGGTCATGGCAAAACCTCGAAAGAGCATCCCAGGACTGATTACGAGCACATGGCTCAACCTATCGGATCTCCCAGGGCACAAATTACATGCCATAGGACAAAACCTCGAAAGAGCATCTGCCAGATATCCCAGGGCACAAATTACATGCCATAGGTAAAACCTCGAAAGACTATCTGCAGATCTCCCAGGGCACAAATTATATGTCCTCCCAAGCAAAACCTTGAAAGAGCATTTTCCAGATATCCCAGGGTACAAATTACATGCCGTAGGAAAAACCTTGAAAGACTATCTGCAAATCTCCTAGGGCACAAATTACATGCTTATCTACACAACCTGTTCCACGGCCACAGAGTATCAACTTGATACTCACCATACATCATCCTGATGTACACATGATCATCCTGGTCATCATCACTGCAACATCCTGCTGCATGTCATCTGGAGCAACATCCTGAAGCTCGTCATCCATGATCATCTTGATCATACAATGCATCCACCTGATGCACACCAAGTAGCTACCTGATACATATCATCATACATGATCCACCTGATCATACAGTGTATCCACCTGATATAAATACAAATACATGATCCACCTGATCATACCTGATACATATCAACATACATGATCTACCTGATCATACAATGTATCCACCTGATACATATACAGATACATGGTCCAAACATCCAACATGATGCATATACAAAATACATACACATGATCCAACTGATCATATACAGCATCCAACATGATGCGTACATACATATAAATGATCCAATTGATCATATCTAGCATCCAACATGATGCATACATATACATATAAATGATCCAACTGATCATATCCAACATCCAACATGATGCATACATACATATATAAATGATCCAACTGATCATACAAAGCAGAAACCAGAACATCATCCTGATGCTCATCATCCAGCGCTTACATCCACAACCATGTGAAGGATCCTCCTTCCAACATGATTGGAATGGCTTCAGCAAAGTGTCCATCACTTCTTCCTCGAAGTGTCATCAATTTGAAGAACGCCAAGCCTCTCCATGAAGTACTCGAACTTCACCCTGGCTAGTGGCTTCATCAGCACATATGCAATTTGCTCGTCCGTCGCAACATACAGGAGCTTCACAGCTCCTCTCTGCACCATATCCCTGATATAGTGATATTTGATCTCTATGTGTTTCGACCTATCATGAAACACTGGGTTCTCGGATAGCTTCACACAACTCTGGTTATCATAGAAGATACCAGTAGCGTCCAATGGGAGATCAAATAATTCAGACAGTAGCTTCCGTAGCCATACTGCCTCACAACTAGTTGAACAGGCTGCAACATACTATGCCTCAGCTGTACTCAGTGCTACGTGGGATTGCTTCCTACTAAACCAAGAGATCACACCTGATCCCATACTGAAGCAGCACCCAGATGTGCTCTTCCTATCTGTAGCACTGCCAGCCCAATCTGACTCAACATAACCCTGCAGGTTAAACTTTTGATTCACCTCATACTTGAGCCCATAATCCACTGTACCCTTCAGGTACCTCAGAACATGCTTTACAGCAACCAGGTGAACACTCCTCGAATCCGTCAGGAACTGGCTCAATGTGTTCACTGCAAAGCAAATATATGGTCTCATGTTCG
This sequence comes from Larix kaempferi, assembly GCA_027924585.1. Classification (NCBI taxonomy): domain Eukaryota; kingdom Viridiplantae; phylum Streptophyta; class Pinopsida; order Pinales; family Pinaceae; genus Larix; species Larix kaempferi. Next base: position 5,699,106 of record BSBM01000261.1, read on the forward strand.
TCAGGTACATCAAGGACCCAATCATCTGATGATACATAGAGACATCAACCGGCTCAAATGAAGCATCACATAGAAGCTTCAGATTTGATGCCATAGGTGTGGCCAAGGCCTTGCAATCCATCATCCCGAATCTCTTCAGGATATCTACTGTGTACTTCCCTTGACCAAGGAAGATCCCACTTGCACTCTGCCACACCTCCATACCTAGGAAATAATGCATCATTCCCAAATCTTTCATATCGAATTCAGCAGCAAGCTTCCTCTTTGTATCATACCAAGTTCTGGGAGCTTACTACAAGCCATACAAGGCTTTCTTCAATCTGCACACATGTGACTCCCTGTCAAGTCTTGGGACTGCATCCCAAAAATCTTATTCATGATCGACGGATCATGGCATTCCATTTCTTCATCCCAGATCTTGGGAACTTCATATTCTTCAATATCTTCAATAGATATCTTTGTTGCTGGAACAAATGTTGCAGTCCTTTTGTAGGTGAAGATATACAGTCTTTCCTACAAAACAAGTTAAATTGCATGATTAGAAACATCTCATAATTTTCAGAACAAATTCTTTACACATAAAGAAATATGTCATGCAGTCATGCAGTTATCTTAGCCAATGCTTCAATACAACATTTATCCATGTTCCACAACTTTCTAGATGCCTTCCAGTCTCTGCCATAACATTGTTAAGAGTTTGCACTACTCCCAACATTTCAACAAAGAGGTTTCATTCTAGATAAGTAGCACTGGAATGTTGTACAGTGCCATAGGCCACTTACCCATCACATGCATATTAGTAGTATACTGTTCATTAATGCAATCATTCTAATATGCACAATACATCTCCTAAGTCTAGGAACATAAGCATAATATTATTTAAACAAAATAGGCAAGAAATGATAATTGAAATACTTATCTTTGTTTGTTTGTTGGGTGGACTCCCTCTGAGTCTTTGCTTCCTGGCAAGAGCTGCTGAAGTAGCTTCTTCTACAGCTTTCTGTTGTGGAATGTAGGAAGATGGTCAACTCCCTCTGAAAATCTGCATCATTGCAGGAGCTGCTGGAGTGTGCTCCCTCTTGATCTTTGCTTCCTGGATTTCCTGTCCTTGACCTTATATTCATCCTTGCTGACATCAATCTTCTTAAACCCTGGAAAGTATATTCTGTAAGCCTTCGAGCTTTCACTGTAACCCACAAAGATACCCTTCTTTCCTGAAGGATCTAGTTTAGTCCTTTTTTCCTTTGGGACATGAGTGTATACTGGAAAACCAAATATTATGAGATGGCTGACTTCAGGTTTCTTACCAGAAAAGACCTCTTTTGTTGTCTTGTTGTCCAATATCTTGTGGGGTGTTCTGTTCTGCACATATACAGTTGTTCTAGCTACTTCTGCCCATAGATGCATAGGTAGATCCTGGTCATGCAGCATTGCCCTTGCTGCTTCCATGATTGTTCTGTTCTCCCTTTCTGCAACTCCATTCTGTTGAGGATTATAAGGAGCAGTCAACTCCCTCTTAATCCTTGAATCACTACAAAGCTTCTTGAAGTCACCTAAGGTGAATTCTCCACCATTATCGGATCTGAATGTTTTGATCTTCTTGTCAGTTTCATTCTCCATCAAGGCTTTGAATTCCTTGAACTTATCAAACACCTCATCTTTGTTCTTCAAGAAGTATACCCAAGTCTTCCTGGAGAAGTCATTAATAAATGAGACATAGTAAACAAACCCACTCAGAGAATTGGATGACATAGGACCACATACATCTGAGTGGATGATTTCTAGGATGTCTTTTGCCTTGCTTTCACTGCTTGGGAAAGCCTTCTTAATGTTCTTACCTTTTGCACATCCTTTGTAAACACCTTCATGTTTGGTCTTGATTTCAGGAAGACCCTCTACAGCCTTGCTTGCAATTGGAAGTTCCCTATAGTGCATATGAGCAAGTCTTCTATGCCAAAGTTCACTTGGCTCCATGGATTCATGTACCATGGCATGTACAGGTTGTCCCTTCAGTTTATACAAACCTCCCTCTTGCTCTCCAATCACTACTGCATCATCTATGTTCTTTCCCTTTGGCCACATTAGGACTTGGCCATCCACAAATGCAACCCTCATACCTTTTGCATCCAATGCAGAGATGGAGAGTAAGTTCTTCTTGAGCCCAGGTACATAAAGGACTTCTTTCATCATTAAAGATTTTCCAGAATCTAGGTTGTAGGAGGCTTCACCACTTCCTTTGATTGGGTATTGATAATCATCCCCAAGTTTCACCTTATGGGGTGATTCATTTTCAGATAGATTCACAAAAGATTCCTTAAACCCAATCATGTGTTTGGAAGCCCCACTGTCAATCAACCAATCATTACAACCATGGGAGATAGTACCTGTGAGAGTAGAAATTAGAACATATTCTTCTTCACTTGATGAGTCATCATCACTATCACTTTCTGCCCTAGCCTTCTTCTTTGGGGGTTCATCATCTTCGGCAGCATGAGCATGATATCTTCTTTTGTTATTCTTCTTCTTCTTATTGAAGTTATTTTTGTTGTCTTTCTTCTTCTTGGGACAATCTGAAGCAAAGTGTCCCTTCTCATTGCAATTGAAGCATCTGAGATCTTTCTTATCTTTATGATAATGGTGGTGTGAGAATCTCCTGTTATGAGATGATTCCTTCTTGGACTTGCCTTTCCTGGCATGTGATGTGAGAGCTTGATCTTCATTTCCCATCTTTTCTTCTCAGGGCACAATCCTAGCTTCTTCTTGAGAGCATTCTTCCCGCAATCTGTTGAAGGAGATCAACTTCTTCCTTGCACAAATTCCTTAAATAAAGGAATCCCATGACCTGGGTAGGCCATTTAGAGTGGTCATCACCACTTCACCATTCTCCACCATTTCATCCACTGCTTCTAGTTGTTCCTTGATCTGGGAGACCCTTGAAAAATAAGATTGAATGGTTTCTCCATTCTGAAAGTTTACTCCTTTCAATTCGTTCCGCAGGGTCATCTTCCGATTTATGTTCTTCCCTTCAAATAGCTTGGTCAAAGAGTCAAACATCTCCTTAGGTGTCTTTAGAGAAGACACATGGGGTATGAGATGGTCTTTGATAGAATCAACAATGATTCTCTTTGCCTTGACCAAGTTCTTCTTATGCAATACCTTAGCCTCTTCATCCTCTGGGATAGGGATGTCTTCTTTTACATATGAGTCCAACTCATTCTCTTCCAGGATTAACCCAATCCTATACTTCCAAGCTCGGAAGTTATCAGCTCCTTCAAGCTTATCCTCAAGCTTGGTGTGGTGAGACATCTTAAAGAGTACTTCAAATGGAAATAGAAAATATTTAGGTCTTACCACTTGAAATGCTGAAAATTGGATCTGGTATCTGGTCTCAGATTAGGGTTTGTCAGAAAAAACCCTAAAAATTCAAAATGTGAATTTCAATTTTCTGAAAGGATAGAAAGATGCGCCTTGATGAGATGATCAGCCTAGTGTATTCAGAATTTGAGATCAGCAAAGCCTTACGCTTCAGATTTGCCTTTTTGTCCTCCCAGGTTCACTAGGGAGAGCCATGAATTAGGGTTTGAGTTTCCCAGAGATCTACCCAGCCAAAAATCTCGATCCAAAGCTCTAAACTTCGATTTTTGCAAGGAGCTTCCAGCTATGTCTTCATATTCCAGAAATTCCTATTTTTGTGGAAACCCTAATTTTTAGGGGCAAATCAAAAAATGCTTAGAATTGAATTCTGATTGGACAGATAGATTCTCCTTGATGAGTAGAGTCAATCTACTATACTGTTTTTCCAAAATCTATGGAGAGAAACCCAATAAACAAGAAACTCAAGTTTCCGTCACTGCAAAATGTCTTCTTCTCAGGTTAGCTCTGAGACCATGTTAAATTTTGAGCATTAATTCACAATACTCTAGGATCTTCACTGAGAGAATAACATATACAGTATATCAATGCATGACAATCACAATAAGCATGACAAGCATCACAAGAATCAAAATCATGAGAGACAAGAGACACAGAGTTTCCGTGGGGAAAACCCTAAGGTGAAAAACCCCACAACTTCCTCAGAGATAGAGAGAGCAATGGCTCAACCAAAGTACAACCAAAATACACTTGAGATAGTCTCATAGAAGCAGATGATCCTCCTCCTCACTAGTGCGCCACTTTCTGAGTGAGAGAGATATGACTTTCTGAATGATCTAAATAGAGATCTCCTGATCTCTATTTATACTAACATGTTTGCCCAGTGACCTTATGGGGTCGACTTGTCTAGCTAGGTACATCAACAATATAATATATATTTCAGGGCCGACCCCACACATGGTGGTCTAATAACCCATCAGCAAGTACACACACTTGCGACACTTGTCAATCCACATGACGACACTTCCTTATAGAGGAATAACACATCTCTAATAAGGGTACAATAAATATATATGAAATACATTCCGAAGTTACATATAAATCAACAAAAGTCTCAAGGGAATATGGAAGGCCAAGGGTCATCTAGCCTTGGCCTATTTATTGTAATCTCATTTGAGAAGAAAGGGATTTTGGCTGTCAAAATTTCCCTATGTACTATTGATAGACTGTGAAGGAGGAGAAGCCTTGGATTAGCTTTTGCACATGAAAATTTCTATCGTGTGGATGAATGTCTTGATCTGTTTCATAATATTTCACATGCGGATAAGGAGTACAGGTGTTTCAGATTTATTAATGGACTATTCCTACAACTCTTTGTCTCTTATTTCATTTTTATTTATGTTCTTTTGCTTCCTATGGGTAGTGAAATCATAATGATATAAATAACAGGGCTATTCTAATATTTATGCTTTCATTTTGTCGATTGTTTATCAGCTTCTTAAAACAACTACCATATTTCTGAATGGGAATGCTCAATTGTTATTTCAATACTTATCCTTTTACTCTCACTCACGGTTGGGATAGGCCTCGTTGGAATATGCTAGTTTAGTTAGGAATTGCATTTAGGTTAGATTAGATTGCATTTCATCCCTTAATTATAAAATCCTAAATAGTGGACCAGGATGCAATCAGTGAAACCCAATAAGGAATGGTTTCCGGGCCACAATCTGGATGGGTTCCCTAATCCAAATGGTTTGAGTTCTAATTGGGACTTCTTACCGGGGAGAACCCCTACTGTTTACCCTGGGTCATTTCGAGTTGTCAACATATGCGGTACTATAAGGAGGGATGGATGACAAGCTTACCTATGTGAGGTCATTTTTTATATTTCAAATTAATTATAAATGGATTCTCCCCATATAGTTGTATTGGAACATGCTTTCAATTCATTGATACCATCTAGGGGTATTTCCAAGAATATAGTCAATTTCTTTTCACAACCTCAGTTTGATGGCGAAGGGAAAAAATCTGCATTTAAGCATATCATTCATTTTGATGTTACACGTCGAAATCTAAAAATTGTTCGAGATGCTGAAATATGTAAGTTGTTTACCTTCACTTTCAAAGGATGAATTAAGGCTTGGTTTAAAATGCTGCCACCCAAGACTATTCATAGTTGGAAACATTTCATGGAATTTTTTATTGTTTCCCATGAGTTCTAGGACTATGAGAAGTTATGTAGAGAGATTGAGGGGACTCGTAAGAGGAGAGATGAGTCAAATGAAGACTTCATGTCAAGACTGGATCAAATTTATTACATGTTCCGTAAAGATGAAAAACCTTCAAGGAAATAAATAATTGAATACTCATGTATATCATATCTCTTTTCCCAAAGAAGATGGATTGTTAATTGATCATGAGAAAGAGTTCAGTTGTTATAGTCATCCTCCATCAGGACCCTTGGACCAAGCATTAGAGAAAATTTAGGGTCTAAAATGGGCCTCATAAGAATACAAGCCACCTCATAAGAAAAAGAGCCATTGAATTCAAGAACCAATAGAATTTGAAGAAAAGAGTCAACCATAATGGTTGACATGGCATATTTGACATTAAAAAAACTACTTTTTTAATTTGTATTTTCAACATATTAAAGTAACAAGTTTTTTTTAATGTATTTACCATTTTTTGTGGGGTCGGGTACCTCAAAAGTATGCAATGTGGGTACTCATTGGATACAAAATTTAATTCCGCGTCCAACAAGTGCTCCCACTCGAAATTTGAGTAAAACAACAAGGAGATATGTTTAAAATACAAAGAAAAATGTAGTTTTTTTTTTCTCTTTTCTTCCAAAATTCATAAATATTATTTTATTATTTTAACTATTATTTTATTTTTTTCCCTAGGAGGCCCATTTTAGACGTCAAATTTTCTCTAATGAAATATCAAATTTTAATGGATAGAAGAATCTAGAAAACAATAATTTCCAAAATAACCATGATTTACAAAATACATGTCTTGTTGTAGATTACATGAAGTAATTTCCACTGTAACAACAAATGAAAGAATATGTAAGGAAATTTTAGGAGGAAATTTCATGACTTGTGAATACATTTTGTTTTTTGGATACACCACAATATGACTTAGAAATTAACTTTCCTTATAACCTCTTTGAATAGGAAGAAGAGAATAATCAAAATATGCCTACAATTGGTGTTTTAGTGTTTCGTGATGTACAAACATCACCAGTTGAATTTGTAGGAGAAGATAAATCAATGTCCGTTGGGAAGTTGAATGATCTAACTATCGAAAACATGAATGTTGATATGTATCTTTTACTACTGAAGGTAATACTGAATGAAATCTTGTAAGCTTGATTGATAATTTGTTGTTGAACCAGGATTTAACTGATGTTTACCTTGAACATGTAGATTTTGAAGGAAATTTATTGAATGATGATGATGAAACTTTCAGTGAATTAGATTCTGAAAATTTGTACACCTTGAATTTAGATTTATTTATAGATCTTAACACCGAAAGAGAGATTCAAAATCTTCCTATTATAAATTCTATTGAATATGATTCTTGTAGTGTAAACCATGGTGAAGGGGAATATGTAGGCATTTTTGTTGTTTAATTTAAGGATTTTAAAGAGGAAACAAATATTTTCGTGGATGTTTTCAATGAAAATTAGACTAACAATCATGTGGTTTATGATGTGGAAATTAAAGAAGTTATTTATGATAGTCCATTGTGTCCTAATGATGATAATATGTTTGATAGTGAAAAGCTTCGGGTTCAAGAAGAGTACGCTGATGAGTATAATGAGTCACTTCATCGTTCGATGATGGTTATGTCAGGCCCTCATATTATTACTTCACATTTTGAATCTGATGACAAGGTAATACACATGCCAACTAATTTTGGATTTTCATCTTATAGTCCTAATGAGGTTCAATACTCATCTTTAGAACTTTCGTGAGAGTCACATACTTTCTCTTATGGATTTCATGACAATATTGAGACTTGGTTGGAGATATCATTTTGTCAAAATTTCCACAATGCAACATGTACTTGATTTTTCCACTATGAATAGATTTCAGATCAATTTAATTTTTTTGATCATGTATTATGCAATGCATCAATCCTATAGATGAAAGCATGATTGTGATTTTTCTATGGGATTGGAAGTCCTTTGATGGCTACATTGTCTCTATTATTTCACTTAACTTTATTGAACTAGTGTAGGTTAGGTTAGGTGTAGTATATGTTTTCTTTCCTTCTTGCTTTCATAATAAGATTTTGACTTGTGTAGTGTTTCTTTTCGAATAAATATGCTAGATAGTAATTTATGTTTTATTTTGATAGCTTAGCTTCCCTCCCATACTTTCATTCGGTTCCTTTAAAAAATTGGAAATTGGAGATGCATCTTTCTTTGACTCATTTTTTAAACTTGGGTTTGGAATTTTCATCTGCTAGCAAGGTATTTTTTTAGTGGAACTTTATTATACATGCATAGTTATTAAAAGGTGAGAACAACATGAGTTTATTTGATTAATTTTCCTTATTTCTCTTATGCTATCATTACTCTCATCCTGCAATTGTTTTGATAGGTATCCATTGGAAGGAGATGCAATAGTTGGTTAAAATCCAAGGAGATATTTTAATCATCATGATATTTAATGGCTAAGTATGAAACGTTGTGGCAAGAATTGAGAAGTTCACTGATGTTGCGGTGAGAATTGTGAAATTCACTAACTTTGTGGTGAGGATTAAAAAAATCACCGACCTTGTGGTTCCAAACATAAAAACTTGTTGACATTGCAACATGAACATGAGAACTCACCGCAATATAGGCAAAGTCGTTGTAGTTGTGGCAAGATTGGAGAAACTCATCGGTGTTGCGGAAAACATGGGAGAAGGATGTCAACATTGCGACATATATAGGGAAAGTGATTGATGATGTGGAGAGAATATAATAATCCACCAAAGTTTCAATGAGAAGCTTGAATATCGTCACCATTGTGCATAGAAACAAAAAACTCGTTGTTGTAGCAGATAAACGCAGGACTTGCCGACATTGCAACGACAAACTTGAAAAAACTCACCGATGAAACACTAAGGTTGGGGAATGGAATATGGTGTGATAAGTGTTTAGGACCTTTTTTATTATTTATATTGGATTGAAATTGTTTCAAATACTCCCTAGGTGGTTTATGACTTGCTTGAAATATTTTAAAGGCATCTCTTCGAGCACTAATTTGAACTTTGAATTTGGTTGAAAATGAAGTTTTTTATGCATGATGTGTTATCACTCCAGGAGACTCTCCTAGGTTGTATCTTAGAGATGTCTGGTAACTTACTATTTTCTCAATGATGGGTGAGTAGGTGGATCAAAGATGGAACGACTAACACAAGGTTACTTAACCAAAGCATGTATAGACATATTCAATGGACAAGGCTTTTAGCCCACGCTGTTCAAAGGTTTTAAATAAAGTATATAGACGGACATAACTTATAATCTCAGCAGAAACATACATAAGACAGACATATGAATGGCCAATATTATAATCGAAGAAAATACTTGTAAAACTTAGTTAATCAACGAAATGAAAAGATGACAGTTTTCAGATACTGGATCAACTTAAGACATGAAATAGATCATCAAATACAAGTATAAAATAGACGAGAGGTAAATCTGAACATAATAGGAAAAAGAAGCTTATATTATGATATGCTATAAGAATTTTGAAAGTACAATCAGTGTGCTATCTCCAAAATCGAACCCTTGTTCTACATCAGTCACAGGCTTAATAACCTTTACAAAACAGTCAAGATCCTGAAAAATGGATCGAATCTACTAAAACTAGCTATCAAAAACAACTTTCTGGAAATTATGAAAGATTCCTACATTCCAAAGTAATTGCCATCTTGCTAGTCCTCCTAACTTTGACAGTTGTAATGGGCCTTCGGAGGCTGGTGAGTGAGGTCGAACTACTACCTGGAGAATCTGCAGACCATTTTTTCCAAAGTAGACGAGAAGATTCCCTTTTTATCTTGCTGGCGTCCTTTGGTCTGGAACGGAAAAATAATCATGAATCTCTTAAACCTTTAACCATCATTAGAAAACGCCCTCGAGTCGCTTGATTCAACAAAGTTAGGTTCGATGCAAAAACCACTTTCTACGTATTTTGTATTTTCGGCAGCTGGGAAAAATGGGTTAAAATTTGATTAGCTACAGAAAGCCCTGCTTTCGGTGGCTAATGAACAAGTAGCGTGTTTGCCTAAGCCACCAAGACACCTTTAGCCGTTTGGAGTTGGCCTCTCCTTTTGGTAGCTAGATGAGTCCCACCTTTATATCCTAAGCTGCCGAAAATTAGAGTTTTGGTAGCTAATGAACAATTTCCTATGTTCGCCTAAGCCACCGAAACTGCTTGGTCTAGCCTGCAAAATTTTTGACAAAACTGCGCTTTTCAGATTTCTGCTACTCATCTTTCTGCTGCTTGGATTTCTCTTCATCCTGGGCCAAAACCAGAGTGTCAGCGAAACTAACTGCTGCTGCTGCTAAGGTGTCAAGGTCTGAGTGTACTTCAGGCTGGGGTTTTGGAGTCATTTCCTTACCTCCCAGAAGCTCAACCTGATATTGTCCCTTATCAATCTTATATTCCTCCCTTTCATCTTGCTGTGCTTTTTGGTTAACCCTTGAAAGGAGGTATACAACTCATTGTTTCTTTCAGCTAACCTTTCATTTTTCTCCTTGATCACCCTCTGAAGAAGCTCCAGCTCATACACCTGTCTTAACAGTTGATTAATCTTCTGGGATGAGGTCTTCTTTGATTGGCTGGTTGATGCTTCAACAATCTGTGGATTTGGCTCTTCCTCAGGTGCAGGTGAGAACAGACTTTCACCTCCTACCCTAGCTTCTGGATGTTCATCCTCTTTGGAATCTGTGTATGGCAGGTTGAGGATGTTTCTTCCTTATGAACCAGCTCCCTCGTCCCCAGTCTTACTACTGAATTCTAGTTTCTTTTTAGCCTTCTGCATTTTGGGAGCTGAGGAAAGGGGGTTGACTGCAGTTGGGGAAATAGACCTCCTCTTCCTTTTTCCACTTCTAGGGGTAGAAGACTTCTTCCCACCTTCTGGTTGCAACTCTGTTTCGAACTCATTCCAAAAGAGGAAGAACGCCTAGTTCATGTTTCTCCTTTGCAACAACTCAGAAACTATGAGCTTGATCAAACCATGGTGGTACAGCCTGCCTGCGATTTTGGTTGGCTGGGCTCTGACTTGATGAGCCATTTTAGTTAGGCTTTTGTAGAGATAAAAAGGGAGATTTAGGGGGCTCCTGCCAGTGAAATGGTTCATTAATTTAAAATGGTAAATTAGCACCCTGTTATACCTACCTTCACAGGTTATGTAAACCAGAATCGACTTCAACAGATGCTGCCATTTATCTTCAAGGTATGACATAGGAATATCTTTCTTCCATACCAGATTCCTATGCTCAGGTTTCAGATAGGATCGAAACTCGAAATCCTTTGTAGAATTGGTCTTGAACCAATTTTCTCCTGTCGCTGGAAGCTCTGTCACCTCGGCTATAAGGGATTCGTCTACCTGGAATTCCTCCTTGCCAATTATCGCCCTTGTGCCATCAAATGTGAGGGAAAATGTTTCGGCTATTTGCTGATGAGATCCCTGCAGTTTTTTGCGAAAATTACAACAGCCAGCATCCTTGAAGAGTCGACATACCTCGGGGTGTGCCTCCAGGTAACAAATGTCGTTTAATTCTTTCCAAAGGACCACTCCTCCACTTTTCTTCATTGTAAGTTGCTTCTTGGCACCTGTTGCTAAAAATCAGGCTTGAGGGAACGACGCGAAATCAGGGAAAATGGGAGCTTGACAACGTGGTGAGAGCGAAGGAGGAGGAGGGGTGGCATGGTTTTCAGAAACTAACTTCGAGGGATGTGAACTGGAGGATTAATCACGAGGGTTTAATGATGTGTTACTATGGCATGATCACACTGGAGGAACGGTATTTTAGAAGATCAGTATGTGGAAGGGTATCAAGGTTCATCCGACCACGGTGAGATTAGGATGGCGGCAGGCTTCACGTTGGGGGAGATCGTGTAATTGCTGGAAGTGACCCTTTCGGTGGTTAAGCAATGATGAACCCCCTTTAATTTACGACTAAACCCTTGATTAGACGTTTCCACCGTTTGACACCGACCCAATTTCGGTAGCCGACGATTTCTCCTTTGACACTGCAATCCACCGGAAAAGTGTTCACAAATGCCTCTGCTTTCGGTGGCTGTGGACGATCCTGCCTCTAAACTGTAAGCTGCCAGAAACCTGCCCTTTTCGGTGGCTAATGAACAACCGTCATATCCACCTAAGCCACCGAAAACTGCTCCGTGATATATGATACGTGCCTTCCCTTTCGGTAGCTTTGAGTAGTTTTACCTTTGCGCTGTGAGCTGCCGAAAGCTGGGTTTTCGGTAGCTAATGAACAATTTCCCTATCCGCCTAAGCAACCGAAACCGAAAAAATATTTCTTGGAGACAAAGTACCATCAAATGTTATTTCAAACTTCATTACATACTTCAAACTCTTGAAAAAGAAACTCAAATGCATCTAAAAATGAAAAATCTAAAGACCTCCTATCACCTAGAAACCACAACTAGTCTATGTTTATTTGAGGAGATAACATCTGGCTTCTACTCGGGGATGGAAACCTCCCGGCGAGGTTCCAAGAACCACAGACCAAATGCCTTTCCTGTAAAACAAAAACCTAACCCTATCTTCTAGTGTTCCATTGGGCATGGAGTTATTTGCAAGAACTGAAAACAAAATGATATTTATAATGACCAGGCTATGAAGCCTCAGATGAAATAGAGTTTTAGAAAACACCCATTGACTGGGCCACCAAACATCTCTTCACCTTCCAGACTTTGCAGATTGAAAGTGTTGTTCTGCTGTGCTTGAGTTATCACGTAAGGACCTGTCCATAGAGAATCAAATTTACCGTGCTTTCCCTTGTCCTGCTTGGGGGCATCCCATTTTAGAACCCAGTTTCCAACCTGAAAAATTTCTACCTTTGCCTTCTTGTCAAAAGTATCTTTTATCCTCTTCTGGTGAGCTTCTGACTTCTCCACCAACTGTTCTCTAGTCTGCTGTAATTCAACCAAATCTAGCATTCTTCTCACCATGTCATTCGACTCATCCTGTTCTTCCTGAAAAAACTTAGTTACTGGCAAGATTAGCTGAATTGGGAAAATGACATCAGTACCATAAACCAATCTGAAGGGGGAAGTCCCTATGGATTTTTTATCTGTCACTTTGCCAGCCCAGAGAGCAAACTTTAGTTTGGAATCCCAACTCTTTTGATTTTCTTCCAATACTTTCTGATGATTCTGAACAGACTTTTATTGGATGACTCGGCGAGGCCATTGCCTTGAGGGTAGTAGGGAGTAGAGTGTACCAACTGAATGCCCATTGAATCGCACATGTGGACTAGTGCTTTATCCTTAAAAGCTGGTGCATTATCAGTCACCAGCCTTTTTGGGCAACCAAACCTGATAAGGATGTTTTCATAGAGAAAGTTCATGATGACTTGATGATTAGATTTCCTCGTGGGAATTGCCTCTATCCACTTGGTAAAATAATCAGTGGCCACCAGGATCCATCTATGTTTACCACTGGATGAAGGATTAATCTCACCTATAAAATCAAGGCCCCATTGTTGGAAGGGACCATTAACCATAATAGGTTTCAGTGGCAAGGATTACAGCTGTTGTTTTCCTGCGAATCTTTGGCATTTGTCACAAGATTTCACAAAAGTGTATACATCAGAGAAAAGAACAGGCCAATAGTATCCAGCCCTTAGAATCTCATGAGCTGTAGTTTTCCAGTAATGATGGCCTCCACATATGCTTGAATGGAAGTGATGCATGACTTGACCTGACTCTTCTTTGTCTAGGCACCTAAGCAACACGCCAACAGGATCTTTCCAATACAACAGACTGTTATTTATACAAAATTTAACAGATTTAAGTTTAAGAGCTCGTGCTTGGGTTGTGCTGAGTCCAGGAGGAACTTCCAAATTCTGCAGAAAATGAATAATACCTGAATACCACTCGCATGAAGACAAATTTTCGGCCACCTGCTGACTATTATGTTTCTCTGCTGCTGCTGCTTTTGTCTGCAAACCTGCTGAGCTTATTCCAATGAAATTCATGTCTAATAGTCTGCAGTTTTCTTCATCCATAAGCTTAGCTAAGCCTTGACCCTTTACTAACCTGGTGGGCTTCACCTCTACATCAAATTCGATCAGCTTAGCGATCCACTTGGCTCTCTTGCCATCAATGTCAGGTTGAGTTAAAACATCTTTCACAAAAGCTGAAGGGACATAAGCTATGACCTTTGCATGTAGGATATAAATTCTGATGCAGGCTCAGGTTCTCATTCACTGACATGAGTAGAAAAATTCTTCATATCAGGTGTAATTTCATTTTAACAACATTCTCAATTTCTATCTTATCAGGAATAATCAATTCATCAATCTATTCAACACTTTCAAGGGTAGGATTCTCTTCCAACAACTTAGTCTGGACACCTCCAACAACAAATGACACTCTTCTGATTTTGGAAAAACTAGGTGCAGTAGCATCATATCCAAGACCTGTTCTTTGTGACTTTATTTCAGTGATAATAGGAGAAGCAATACCCTTTCAATTATTCCTAAGTACTCATATAGTATATCCCATCTTTCTCAGCAGTCAAGACCTTATACCTATCGTGCATTTCTCAAAACTAGGAGAAATAACATCATTAGACAACAAATCATTAGATGAAATAAAAACATCATCAACAACTTTTTCTTACAGTCATCTTGTTTACATACAACTCAGCTACAAGAAAGATGATCAAAGGTAGAAGAAGAAATAGGTGAGCCTGATAGCTCAATAAAATCAACAGTCTTCTTCTCATCTTCATGCAGTCGGCTGATCTCCAATTCAAGACTCTACAGTTTGCAGTCTTGCAAATCCTTAAGAATATGATAGCTCAATAAAATCAACAGTCTTCTTCTCATCTTCATGCAGTCGGCTGATCTCCAATTCAAGACTCTACAGTTTGCAGTCTTGCAAATCCTTAAGAATATGATCTTTCTCTGTCAGTTGTAGCAGCAAGGCATCATAATCTTATTTTAATGCTTGATATTCATCAAACAAGTGGTTATTATATTATTGAAGAGGAGCAAATTCTTCACAAAGCACATCGACAGAGGCTTGTGATGACCCTCCATTTTGATCATTTTTTGTCATTATTCAGAGGCCAGTTAGATGATCATTTTGTTTATATCACTACGTTTCTATGTTAACTGTTTCTTTCATGACCTATATTTCCAATCATTCAAGTTTGATCACTCTCTTTCAAATAATATGAGGTAAATTGTTGTCATTTTAATTATTCTTTATGTTTTTAGTTTCTTGAATTATTTTTTAAGACGATTTTACTCACAGGTGGTATTCAACTTGTTTCCCGCACTAGTGGCTATTTACAGTACCGATTTCAGTATCACAATCATCGATTTACATATGTACGCTTCTTCATTTTCCAAATGAATACATGGATCTTGTAGAGGATGTCGTCAACACGGTGTGGTGCTTAGGAATTGCACCCATGTAGCTATAGGAGTTTGTGTTTTGATGGTCAAATATTTCCTATTAATTAGCAAAAGTTTCTAAATGGTTGCCGCCTGGCATGCAACTTGGGGTTAATGTAACATAAATATTCAAGCCACTGGATGCGACCATGGGGGGCCAAGTCTCGAGTCAATCTTACTATCACTTAACACTTAACTCCTCAATCTTGCTATCACTTAACACTTAAGTTTGAATCAATTTATACAACAGTTAAATTCTGATTTGTTTCCATGATAGACATAATACTATTTGGATTGATTTTAATCAAGGGATACACTCTTAGTTTAAATAGCAGATAGACTTGAGCATTGTCACAATAGTTAAACTTTGGCTTACATTAATAATGGTTCAAAGTGTATATTTTGATCTAGATTAGTTTGCACAACAGATAGTATTTGCTTTTAAAATTGGTTTTCATAGTAAACAAATTTTCATAAAAGTTTAAATCTTCATGACTAGATAAGATAACATTGCTTTAGTATTTGAATTTCACATTCACTGTCATTACAATTAACACTCTGTTTTTCATACTTTGTCACAACTCCATCACAAATACCATCATCATTGAGTTAGTTTCATTATATATATATATATATTTTGCAGAGATGAAATCCTATAAGGAGAAACTAAATTTTTACAATTGTTTGCTTGACCAATTATTAAGTTAGTACATAGGAGCATATTAGAAAATATTGAACACACTGTTCTCCTCTGCAACAACTAGTTAAACTGATGTCAATTACATATCTCAAGATCCTTCAAAAATTACCAGAGTACAATAAACATAACCTCGGTATACCATTCAACCATATATGTAACTATTTAGCATCATTAGAACCATCATTTATTTATTCTTGGGAAATTGTTTGACTTTGCATAATCATGTTTGGTATTTGACTAATGGACTTCATTAAACCTTAGAGGCAAACTCTACGTTTCATTAAAAATGACAATAGAAGCTGTAGCCTCCCAATTCCTGGGTTGATAAGTGGTCATACTTCATCTTAGCTCAAATTCTTCCTTTGGATCTGCTAGTTTAATCCTGAGGAAGGTTTTCTATTGGTATCCAAAGATGGGTGTTAACTAGTCCAAGAAAAGGACAACCAAAAACCTTACAACTAGAGTTGTTGTTTTAAACTTGCTCTCTCACAAAGGTTATTGTCTCACTATAGGAGTAAATACTCTCAACTCCTGCAAGAGATAATGGCTTGAATCTGGAATGTGGCCAACAATGGTTTAATTGCACAACTCTTAAATTAATTGATGTATTCCACAACTCAAACACAAAATAATGTATAGTCTAAGTGAAGAAAAGATCATGCCCATTTTCTCCCTATGTGGCATATGCACTCTACTTGTGTAGCCTAGGTGCCTTGTCTTTGCAAGGGGAAAATCCATCCTACTGTTTTGACAAAAGAGAGCTCCAACATTTTGGGTTTTAACAAAGAAATTGCTTACTGTTTTGACAAAAGAGAGCTCCAACATTTTGGGTTTTAACAAAGAAATTACTTGCTGTATACTATAGCGTAGTTCCTAGAGTAGTTTGATATTTTTTCATCATTTATGCTTGAGTATTGACAATAGAAAATCTATATCCTAGCCTCTAGCAAAAATTTATAGGGAAATGGAGAGTATCTTCACTATTTATTGAGTTTTTAATTCATAGTTGTCTCCCACAATCTCTAATGAGTTTCCAAAAGAAAGCTGGGTGCTTTCCACATTTTCCTCTTAATTAATTTACAAAACTTTCATACTTAAAAATTCTAACATAAATCTTTAAGAAATTATGGTATTATTCCATATAAGGAAACTTGACAATTTTTACCTTTCCTGCTAATGATTTTATTACAACAAAACCTTTGTTTTAGATTCTAACATGGATCTAAAGGAGTGCTGAGTGAATTGCTGGAGATGCCCACACCTAGCATACCAAAGGAGCAATTGAAATCATTCCCAAAGTATTACAAAGAAAATAAGCACACGCCCAACAACTAAACGAAAAGCTAAGATATTAAGAGAGGAAAGAACTCAACAGGAATTAAGTATTTTAATTAAGAAGAAATAATGATTTTACTTACAAAAGTAATTTTACAAATACCTTCCTCTTGGAAAGTGAAAGATTGTATTTTTAATTATAATTGCAACCAAAGGTTTCAATCCAGGATCTGGACTAAGTATTTTGTTAATCACAAAACATAGAGCATGGTTAGATTTGATAGAATTTAGAATAAAATTGAATTGGAAACTAAAATAGAGCATCTAGATTAGTTCCTTCATTAATAAGTATTTTTAGTGATCTAGATTGGTTAAACATATTTTGTTAATCACAAAACATAGAGCATGGTTAGATTTGATAGAATTTAGAATAAAATTGAATTGGAAACTAAAATAGAGCATCTAGATTAGTTCCTTCATTAATAAGTATTTTTAGTGATCTAGATTGGTTAAACATTTTTTTCACTAGTAAGGTTTGAATGATTGATAGTTTCTAGTACCACTTTTAATTTATTTTGAATGAATAAACTTAGTCTCTGTTATCATTTTGGCTTTTTGAAATGACTGCCATTTGTTTTCCAAAACCATTTTCCAAGATTATTTATACGTGTTTAGTATTTCATTTCATTTTATTTATGTTATTTTAGATTGCTTTGATTGTCCTTTGATTCAATTTGTCTTTTTATTCCTTTACGTGCGATTTACTTTTCCATAGCCTTGTCAAATCACTACAAGAATTAGTTGTTGAAGATCGGGATCTAACCGGGAAATATGATTTTGTGATCCGGTGATAAGCATAATCATGTGGTATCAGTTTTCTTTGTTATTTAATTTGGGTTAGTTATTTCTTGCTTACTTTCATTAATTGCAATGAAGTGTGGTTTTGAGTTGTTTTGATGGCATTAATTGTTATATTATGTTAGATTAGGTTTTGATCCCACGTTTTATGTGCTTGCACCTATAAGTTTATGAATTCCTAGTAGATAATTCAATGTCAATTATTTAACACATAATTTATCCTAATAGACTGCAAGTGGGAATCCTAAATATCTAGCTGGGTATTATCTTCCTCCAATCTACAAATCTTCTCCTTCAAGGAAATTTTTTCTTTATGAGAGAGGACTTTAATATCTACCACCACATCATAAATGAGATCCGTCTTGTCTCCAATTCATCCACAATATTTTGGAAAATATTTTCCATGGTGTTTTCCAGGGCAACAATATTCCTAAATTTATCATCCATTCTCTATAAAATAACAGTCTGGAAAAGAGAAGCTTCATCTTCAAGCAGGGAATGATCAATCTTCAATTGATTCTTCAGTCCTTCATTCTTTGTCTACAACAAGGAAACATTAGCCTTCAAGGAAACAACTTCTTGTTGAATTCGATCATGGGATGCATGCAAAGTAACAACTTTCTTCTCATGAACCACCTTCAATATCAACAAGATCAAGGCTTTGTATTCATCAAAGGAACCCATCTTTAATAGGATTTCAAATTTTCACAGTTAAGGCACAACATTGCATCAACAATAATAATGAGGATACCTTTAGTCCTTTTGCAACCAAAATAAGTATCCTTTCATTCAATACGTATTATACCAAATGTCGGAATAGTCGATGACTCAATAAGTCGATCACCCAAAGGAAACTAGTGGATGGATAAGCCAAGTGCTAGTTGATCAGACAAATTCCATTCGATGCTCAGTCAACAACCTTTACGGATTCATCAAGTCAACAACTTTGAGATGCAACTCAACCATCAAGTCAAACAAATTGTCACTAGTCGATACTATGTCGACTAATACAAGGAAATCACAAGTCAATATTCCTAAGAAGTCGAGCATTAAAATTAGGGTAACCAATAACACACCCATTCAAATAAAAATGCTCCGCCAAAAATACTAGGGAATCATAAGTCTGGGAAAATAACACCCAAGACATTTCCATATCTCATAATCTAGGGAACACCATGGTTCACCATTCTTTTGAGAACAACAATCCACCCTACGGTTGCATCTTCATGTCCATAGAAGTTGGATCACCTAGATTAGTTAGCACTCCATATATGTTAATAAAAATATTTCAAATTTGAAATACCAAAAGAATTCAGATCATGCCAAAAAATTATGGTACGATGGTCGAATTTAGAAATTCACCATTCTTCTCAACCTGAAAAAACAACTCATCAAACCACCAATTTCTAATGGAACTCGGTCACTCTGAAAAACCCTTGATCACAAACCAACTAGCTCTGATACCATCTTGGGACAGGAAATAAAACAATAGAAATGAGATCAACGAGTTTCCAATAAACAATGGTAGTGTATAGAGACATCATTACAACACTTAAGCACAATAATCCATGCTCCAATGTGTGTCGATAGACCAATTCATAAGAAATATCTATAAATAGGTACAGATGGGTACCTAATAAACAACTACGGGACCACGTAGTGGTAACTAACCATAATTGTCCATGGATATTGGATCGGAGGACCCTGAAATGAACATGGTTAATTCATAATTTAGTCGATGGTCGGCTCCTTAGAATGGTTGAATCCAATATTCCGACAAGGTGAGGTTACCAACAAACCATAGGTTCCAACATGAGGAGAGGGTGTTGCATTTCCAGTCTAGATGAGGGAAAACACCTTCATGCACCCTTATTGAGGGGGGGGGGGGGGGTTCCCAGAATATTTCCTTTTTAGTATTTGACCCCCTTAACTCCTTTTTACATAGTTTTTTGTCATTTTACCCCCTAAGGGATGTAAAAGATCATGCATGTTTCTAGGGACATAGTGACTAACTTAGATTTTGACATCAAACCATAAATACTTAGACACCAACCTGAGGAACCTATATTATAACATAGTTTGGTTTTGGAGGTGTGAGTTAAAAAACCATGATAAAATATGATCACTAGGATTTAAGTTCATCTAGGTAAAAAAACACTCCAAAGTAGCCATAATACAAGTGACTCACTTTGGCTATCCCTTTTACACATGTAATGAATTCCAAAATTTTACAAACATCATCTTTTGAACATAACAAAGGAAGTGCAAAAGAACATGTAACTAGGAAGAAGATTTCCTAATCTAGATGAGGGAATGGAAGGTCCTTGGAAAGATTATGCCTTATGTCTATTGAACATCTTGTACAAATTGGGTTGTAACAACTGGCTCCTACATGGGGACATGCATTAATAGAAAATGAAACTAACTAACAAATAAAACTACCATTTCTACTTAAATGAAATGAATGAAAAAAAATGTTCATGCTAAGGAGATTATTTATTTCATGAAGGCTAAAAGTGAAACTCTTAGCAAATTTAAAGAGTTTAAATCCCTAGTTGAAAACCATAAATAAAATCACATCCATTCATTGATTCAAATGCATTTAATGAGCTATATAGTGATGCATGAATATGTATACAGTTAACAGTACCATACAACCCTCAGCAAAATGGGGCTGCTGAAAGGAAGAATAGAACCATGTGTGAGGATGCAAAATCCATGATGCATGATCAAGATATGCCTACCTCATTATGGGAATAATCCACCCGTACAGCTGTCTACATCCATAACAGAATCCCTCATGCCATTCTAGATAAGAAGAAACTAGAAGAAGTGTTTGACGGTGAGAAGCCAGACATCTCACACTTGAGTATCTTCGGGAGCCCAATATACATTCATGTACTAAAAGGAAAGAGAATAAATATGGATCCTTCTGGAAATAAAGGCACCTTTGTGGGTTATAGTGAGTCATCCAAAGCATATCGAATATATGTACCTGGTGAGAGACACATTGAAGTCAGCCGAGATGTTATCTTCCATGAGGAATTTGATTTCAAATATCGAAAGAGATTCAATGTGATTCAGAGATGGAGGATCCCGAGTCTGATCCCCCCCCTTCAGAGTTTGAGAGGGAGAAACCAAAAGATGCCTCAGATTCGCTAGCTCTTGACGAATCAATAGAACTGATTGAGATGTCACCTAATGAACCTCCCGCTAAAATAATATCTACTTGGTGTTGAGATATCTTACAAGATGCAGAGAAACCTGGAGCACCAATAGGCTCATCCAAAGAGCGCAAGAAACCTGACATATATTTAGGGTATGTTGCATTAATGAGTCACATCAGTGATTCAAAACCATCCTCATATGAAGAAGCTGCAGAGCAACAAGTTTGGAAAGATGTGATGATAGAAGAGTACAACTCTATAACGAAGAATGATGTTTGGGAGGTTGTTCCCAAACCTGATGGGAAGTCCATTATGACTTCCAGATGCTTTACAAGATAAAGCATGCTACAGATGGTAGAATTGAGAAGTATAAATCCAGATCATTTACAGAGGTTTCTCTCAGAAAGAAGGCATTGATTATGATGAGACCTTTTTTCCTATGGCAAGGTACACCACAATACGAGCAATGATTGCACTTGCATCTGTTCTAGGATGGAAACTTCACCAGATGGATGTGAAGACAACCTTCCTCAATGGTGAGGTTGAGGAAGAGGTTTATATTCAACATCCAGAAGGATTTGTGGTGCATGGGAAGGATTCCCATGTTTTCAAGCTAAAGAAAGCTCTATATAAGCTTAAGCAAGATCCTAGGGCTTGGTACTCCAAAATTGATAGCTACCTTCAAAAACTGGGTTCCTGTAAGAGTGGAGTTGATCCAATTTTGTACTTCAAAGTAGTGAACAACAAACTGTTGATGATTTGTTTCTCACTGGAGAGGAACATATGATTGCTTGGTGCAAGAGGGATCTCACCTCAGAGTTCGAGATGAAATACTTAGGTTTGACGCACTACTTTCTTGGCCTTGAGATATGGAAAAGAAAAGATGAAGTTTTTCTATATCAAGGGAAGTATACTGTGGATATATTACACAGGTTTGGCATGATATATTGCAAATCTATGACTACATCGATGGTTTCCGATTTGAGGAAACTTCATAAGTCAGGCTCTAGATCAGATCTAGTAGATCCTACTTTGTATAGATAGATTATAGGCTCGCTAATGTACTTGATACATTTGAGGCCTGATATATGTTATGCCATGAGCATTCTGAGTCAATTTATGTTTGATCCGAGACACAGACACTAGAGAACTGCTAAGCATGTGCTTAGGTACCTTTGAGGTACAATTTCATATGGAATTAGATATGCCTCCAGTGGAGGAGTAATGTTACTTGGTTATACATACTCAAACTGGGGAGGAAGCATTGTGGACTGTAATAGTACATCCCGCTATTGTTATATCCTAGGACCAACTATGATATATTGGTACAACAAGAAGTAGGGCTCCGTAACACAGAGCACTACCGAAGCAAAATACATATCTGCTAGTGTTTCCCACCGATAAGTAGTGTGGCTCATAAAGCTACTTGCAGTGTTGTTCGGTGAAAATCTTGAGCCTACAGTTATTAGGTGTGACAATCAAAGTTGCATCAAGCTTTCCGAAAACCCAATGTTTCATGGCAAGTCGAAGCACATTGAAATGAAGTATCACTTCATCCGAGACATGGTCCAAAAAGGTACAATGAAACTTCAGTACATTTCTACTGATGAGAAGATTGCAAATGTGTTAACAAATCCTCTATCAGTGACGAAGTTCAAGTACTTGTGAGACAAGCTTGGTATGGCATAGAATGCCTCCCTCGCTGAGAAGGAGTGTTAAATATACAACATCATGAGACATTATCCAAACCAATCTTGTGTAGCTAAGATTGATCCTCCCATATAGAGGTGAGCACTTTGATTGCCTTCCGTGTAAAGGTTATTCCTTCTGTATAGAGGTAATTGATCAAAGTAATGATGTTGTAAAGTCTTATTGGACAAGGATTCATACTTCTGTGTCAAGTCATGATTATCATGTGAACCTTCCATATAAAGGTATCCATGAGATGGACCTCCCGTATAGAGGTCATACTTTACTTGTTAAAATCATTTAATGTTGTGTGATGTATTATTAACCATGATCACCAGTTGCTATTAAGTCTCCTTTAGAGATTAATCACCTCTAAAGTGAATTACATTAGCATATGATTATTTGGTTTGGAATAATATAATATGATCATAGCATCCGATAATTCTTCTTAGTATAATGTAATGTGATGGATAATTAAATTTATCACATATTGACCATGTAGTAAGAGATAAAGAAATAAAAGATAAAGCATAGAGATCAAGAGAATTCAAAATTTCTCATGCAGACACGCCATCTAATTAAAGAGAACCTGAATTGTTAAACCTTCAGTTATAAATATTCAGTTAAGTATCAATGTATGCCTCAATCAATGCTTGAGTTAAAGAGTCAGTTAAAGATATGCCTCAGTTAACTAAAGAACTCACAATGGTCACTTCAATTAAATCAATCAGCACGATTTCAGTTGACTAAGTGTTAAATAAGAAGGATTAGTTAACTAAAGTGTTTTCAATTTAGTTAAAATAAAATACGACACTTCAGTAAATCAAGGAGAACTAAAATTGATCACTACAATGCTGTTATCAAGAAATAATCAGTTAAAGAGAGTTAACTAAGTGACAACAAAGAATATCTAGTTAACTAAGTGTTATTGCATGATGACATTTATGTTAAAATAAAATACGACACGTGAGTTGCAACACTTGCATGTCGACACTTAAGTTAGACACCTAAATAAGTGGGCAATATTTCAATTAAGAGGTGAGTTCATCTTAAGTGACAATTCAGTGAGATAAAGCACTGCATGAGAAGTGGGGCGCACTTCTTCATGCAATATTAATACATCCAGTTTGAGGGCAAGTTCATCCTGAAGTTAGAAGATAAAAATAGAAGTGAAGAATGTATAAATATGTTATATGGGATTGATGAATTCTATGTGAAGTGAATTCTCTTCTCCTTTGAAGTAAAGGTGCTTCTCTTTGTGTGCATGTATTTGATTGATGTGCTAGGAACACTGGACAACACATCCGATTGATCTCTCTTCTCTATTGCTTATGTATCTTCACTAAGAGTGTTTGGTGATCTCTTATCTTCCAAAAGCAATCTTCTATGTTGTAATAGAAATACGTTCTCTGCTATCCATTATATTATACTGAGAAGAGTTGATGGGGTTTTTGTTCTCATTGTTTTGAGGATTTTCCCCAGGGTATATCTTGTGTTATGGTTGTATGAATTTCATGTGATTGAATTGTCTCATTGTTTCAAGTTTCGACATCTAAAAGAATTAAAGATCAAATCTCAACCAAATATTAATAGTTTTAACTCTTTTGCTTCTTTCATATTTCTCTTTTAAGAACCAATTTAGATTAGTCCACTTTTTGTACACAAACAAGGGACCTAAAGACTCCTTTATTTTGAGTATGCTCTTTGTATTTCACTCACAAGTGATCTTAATGAATCCAATAAATTTAAAGCTTTGAAATACCTCCCTTTCCACACTTATATTCAAATTTATAATTTTCAATTCATTCACACTTAGAGATTAATTAGGAGTAACGAATGTGATTCATGTTCATATCTCTTTATTTTATGATCTCATAAGTTAGTTGCACAATTTACTTTATTTGATCTCAAAACATATGTGTGTATCTCTCACATGAAGCACACACAAAGGGACATTTGATCTTGCACTCACAAATGATATTTGATGAAACATAGAAATTTAAAGGTTTGAAATACCTCCTTTATCACACCATTTAATCAAACTTGGACCCATTAAAATCAACCTACAATGTAATCCCAACCAACTAAAATCATTTAGCAAAGAGGGCACAAAATAAATTTTAGTTAGGATAGAATTGATTGCACTTATAGGCATCCAAATAATTCCCATCAATCTTCTTCATATGAAACAATAGTGATTGTTGACTTTTAGGGAATTTTTTAAATACTACTATAAGCAAGTGTGGTCAAACTCAGCTAAGTAAGTGTGGTTGCCAAGGATGGTAAAGCCAAAGTGGAGTTTCTTTTATTTCATCATTGAGCCACCCAACTCTTTGTTGAGGTGACACTCAACCATTTGAGGACGAACCTCTTATCCACACTTGACGTGGGTATCTTAGTAGCCAAAAAATAGGATTTTAACCAAGTGGCATTTGTACCTAAGTCATATTTTGTTGGCTCTTGGAAATGTTTCCATCACCTCCAATTACCCCTCATTATAACTCATTCATTCATACCTTCACTAGCCATTTTTGGTGGGGTCATAACCATGTGAGAAGAGAGCTCTTGCAACTAGTGTCATTTTTAGAGGAAGGACATTAGGTCGAACATGAATATATCATTTCTTATTTTTATTACAAATATCATATACATAATTAAAAATAGCTTACTCTTGACACCATTTATAATTTTTGAAACATACCTTTACACTTACACCATTTTACATCTGTTATCGTGGCCATCATATTTTTACATTTTTCAATTGTGTTTATTACCCCGATGAACACCATAGACTTCATCTCACCACACCAAAATAACCATTGGAGACTTAAGGAATCCTAGGAATTCTTTGAGGTTTCAAGGCCATCGTCCTATTCAAATAGGGGTTCCCACACTTACAAATCCCCACTAACTGTGAGGGAGACACAACTTCATATAAATTGGCATATGTGATTATATCGACTATGCTTAGACATACCTTTACTAGTTCTGCCCCTCACTCAGCAATCACACCTCCTTCTCCACCAATAATAGGTTCACCCCCCATTAGCACCTTCCTCACCACCAAGAGAAGGTCCTCCACCACAACCCCCAATGGTTGGCCCTACTCCCTTGTTTACATTACTATGGATGCCAATGTTGAGACTAAACACTAGGAAACATAACCATCCTCCAATTTTATGAATATTTCTCTACGTATAATCAATGAACAACCTATTTATGACAATTTTAAATCTCCTAGGTCTATCTTTGAAGCTCATAAATGACCCCATCCAACATGAATTAGCATGTCCAAAAATGTCAATAAAGATTCCCTTGGACATTACCAAATTTGAGGGAAAGCAAGGAGATGATCTAGCCAACCATGTGATTTCATTCCATTCGTGTTATTCATCCAATAAGGTAGTAGAATATATTGTGTTCCTTTGTCTATTCCATAGAACCCTCATATGGATGACATATTAGTGTTACATCAATCTAACACCCAATTCTGATTCTATGTTTGTGTCTATAACCATTTTTTCCTCACTTACTTCCAAATACCAATTTTCCATGACATTGGGTTGGAGATTATATTATAGTTTAGTAAATATACATCCATGCACATCGCAGATCACATCGATGAATGGAATAGACCCGAAACCCTGTGCAAAATTACAATCCAACTAGAGTTCATATTAAATTGGTTTCTACAATCACTCCTACTCATGCTCACCAAAGATGTAGAAACCACCATTCCCTAAAATGAAGATAGGGATATTATCAAAGCAGAGCACTTTTATTTGATATATTCTTGATGCCCATTAGCATCGTTCTCTAGATCAATCCCCTCCCGATATCTCACATTCCACCAATGGGCTCGTTAGGGTTGTTTCTTATTAAGGGAACACTCTTAATAAACATATCTCTTTTCCATCTAGTATGTCACATCTATTCCCACTTCCACCTCAGGTCACAGTGGCTCCTTAGAGCATTCTAAATCCTCCTTTCGGAAAAATGACATATAAGCCTTATAGCCCTACTTTCCCAAATACAATCCCACCACAAATTGCACCACCTCAGCTCCCCATGGGGCCATCATCTCCTACATCCACATTATATGGAGATCCTAACCCATATTTTCCACTTCCATATACAACCCGCACTTTCAATTTCCTAGTCCTCCTAGTCCCTAACCCATGAATCAATATGTGATTAAACTTATTCAACCCTCTTTTGTACACTAGACTCAACAATTTGAGTAGTCAAATGGATCTAATCCCCTTAATCCATAAAATCAAGGAAAGGAGAAAGGAAAAAAAAATAGAACCGAGTACAAGGGAAGTGGGAAATACCCCTACCCAACAAAATTGGAATGAAGGAAACCAAAACAAAATTCTGGGACCAATAACCCTCCCAAGCAAGGAAATAAATCCAACCTAAGGACCAACTTCTATTGTGCCATATGTGGTAAGTACATACATTACACAGGCCATTTTCCATTAATGCCAGATTGCTAGTAGATTATGCAATCCAAAAAGGAATAAACGACGCCAATCCTATTCAGGCAAATAACCCCCCCCCCACAACAAGTGGTGTCACAACAACCCTTCGCCAATCAAGGGATTATATCTCATCAACAAGAACCTCATCACATTATAGATGGTTCGTTTAAAAAAAATTATATGAATACAACAAAGGTTCATATTCAAACTCACACTAAAGCATATAGTGCATCTGAAAGTCCTCAAAGAGAGGATAGACTTGCCACCACTAGTGGGTCTTTGCAGATACCATGTCCTAGTAGTGATCAGATCCCTAGGATACCAAAACCACTCCTACAATGAACTTCCCACAAATTTCATATGAGGGTGGCACATAACTACAACATTGTTGATGACTTGGCCTAGTCCCTTGCTACCTTTTTTGCTCTCGATGCTCTTTAGTCTTTCCCTTCCCAAAAGAAGGCACTACTTTTAGCATTAGGTTCAATCAACCCATTTGATCCGCGCCTTGTGAATTTTGATATAGATAGTGGAAAGCCTATGTTTCCCACACCTGTCTCTTTCCAAATTCCCATCACAATCAAGAACATTATTATTCATCAATGAATCATTGATGAAGGAGTGTCCACTTGTGTGATTTCAACTCACATTTGGAAATGTCTTGCATCACCCAATTTAGTACCATCATTCGTGACTCTTCATGATTATGATGGCCAGTTGTCCCAACTGCAAGGCCTGTACTAGAATGACCCCATTGAATTTGGAAAAAATATGGTATTCCTTCATGTTGAATTAGCTGACGCACAACTTGATTACAACATCCTCTTGAGCTATAGCTATATGTACACCATGAAGGTGGTTGCATCATTAGTATTCCACATCATGATGTTCCCCGACAATGGAAATGTAGTAACCTTGACCATATTACTTACTATGAGACTTTCCCCAATTCTATTCTAGACAACATCCTTCCCTGAATAGGATTATAGACACTTCCATATACGTAGATATCATTCCAGGAATCTACAAAGACTCATCCTTTCTAAGGGCATACACTGGCCCTCCACCAGTTATCATGACCTCAATAGATGGTCTCATGTGTACTATCTTCTCATCAGAAGATAAAACACCATCCACCTCAATCTCTATGTCTTCACCCAAATAATACATGCAAATTGAAGGAGAAGTAATACCCCCTCCTCCTTTAGTAGCACTAGTTATCTAGGTGTCCTTTATCCCCCCCTTTCGGTGTGCAAGGAATTTCGTTCATGGCTACACTCACTTTGCCAAGAATCACTTTAGGGAATCCCATTTGGTATTTAACTCCACCATACCTTGAAATTTTACTAAAATTGTATGCCCATTTTAACTTCACCTTGATTGCTCTTGTTAGTGCACCATTTGCAGAGATACCATTCTCGGTAGCACCAATGATGACACCATCACTGGTTACAACTAGTTCCAACAATGGGGACACCAAATTTCCAAATATGAAAGCTGTAGATTTTGCAAGTAAACCATGTATCCCAAGAGTTAATCCACCATGTGCTATATGTGATACAACATGATACCTAACCAAGATTTTCCCAACATTGCTATATTTAAGGAGCCTACTTAATACACCTGTAAGAACTACTCATGCAACAAACTCTTTAGCATGGGGGCATACTAGCTACTCATCAAGTATCCAACCAACCCACAAACCAAAGAACAAAGCATTATGCACTAGTCATGAATGAACAATATGTTGTCAAATATGGTCATTACACTCACCATTGTCCTGAAGTCCCCCAATTTTGAGACCCTCGGTATGATTCATTTGACATAATATCATATCATCGATCCAGAGGAAGCCTCCCTCAAGTTTGCAACCATAAACTTTATAGCTTACTCAGAGGATACTATTACTCCTCCTGGATTTTATTCATGTGGAAACCATCATCATATGATTCCTTCAAATGTTGGCATGATTCCACATAATCAAACCAACTGCCCCTAGATCCCCATCCATACATTGATTCAATCACACCCTAATCCCCCATGTTGGCGATGTGGATTGTTGACTCATTTTCCAATTATCCTTTTTGAACACAAAACAAGTTGCACATCTTGAGCATATGATATTACTCAACAACCCCTCCCCTCCCCATGCAAGATCACTAGATTTTTCTCAAGAATAGATCCTACCCCTAATAGACGATACAACTAACCATGTTAACATTCTTTGCATATCATCAGCAATCCTTTCTACACCTAAATACCATTCATCGTCACCATTAGAAGATGTTCTTGGTGTATCATCAACACATAATCCTATTGTAGTAGAAAACATGGGCTCATACCATGTGAGCGACATCCCACACATACATGAGATTGTCCCCACAAAAATCCATACTCCAATTACTATATCTCTTGGACCAAATGCTCCAAATAAATTCCTTGATAACCTATTCCATTTATGCGAGGAGGTATTAGAAGCCATAAATACCCTTGAGGCACCTTGGAATGGCATGCATCATCACTCTTCCTTCTCACCTCAGAATGTGGGTACAAACACCCAAATGGATCAACAATGTGCCATCAAAACCAAAGATTTTATTCCTCCTGACCATGTCAATTGGTATAAAAATCCCATTCCAACTCTCAATGCTTTCAAAGAAGAAAACATGGCTGACATTTAGCCCACTATCAATGTGGATATTTCCATCACTCACAACATCATAGAAAACATCTCTCTTGGTTCCTCTTTCTCTCAACATGAGGTTAGTTCCTACCAAGCATTATTCCAATAATTTCGAGATATTTTTGCTTGCTAATACGTAGAAATGCCAAGTCTCAGTCCCACCATCGTTGAGCATCATATTGACACATGATGTGATGTTTTGTTGGTATGAAAAAAAATCCTTTTCATGCTTCCAAAGCATCTGATATCAAATAAAAAATCAAGAAGCTTCACCAAGTAGGTTTCATTTACCCCATCAATTACACATCATGGTCATCAAACCTCATACTTGTGAACAAAAAACAGTTACCACTACGTGTTGGCTATAACTGACCCAAAGGTTTTCTATAAGACCCAGGTTCTTCGCGGTTTCCCTTTGAACAACAAAACCCCTTTGCACCGACCCTTTCGGAAACAACCTGCGAACAGGTTGAGGTCTCACCCAAGGTGTATCTATGGGGTACTGCGGAAACAAGTTTCCACAGTAAGTGATAAGTTGCTTGGATGGATGTACTGCGCAACACAACTGAGGGTCTGTGCTGCGAGGTGAGACTGCGCAGCGATGGGCCATGCTGCGGTCCGCACCACTATGTTCTTCTACCGCGGGACTTCTGCTGAAGATGCGAACAATGCAGCTTTATTCTAGACTAGGATTATTTCAACACACTCAAGCAACTGAAACGAATATCGCTCATCCATTCATTCAGGTGCGTAACTGACTATTCTTCCAACACTTATTCGTTAACTTAGGATGTTATGATTTGAACATAGGTGACTGATCTAATCCAACGTTATACGTCCCTTTACTGTGTACAAGAAAGTACTTAACCAAATGACTGATTCACTGCCTTCATACACAAGACCAAATGTTCACCATTCAACTATTCATACGGAACTTAACATATCATTTCCATACTTCTCTAATGGCAAATGCATATAAAAGCTCTCTCATAACAGTATGCAAGGAAACATCTAGACATTCATTGACAGAAAACATAAGTAATCATTCATTCATAAAACGCGGGATTTAACGTGGTTCACTTCCCCGGGTGGGAAGCTACGTCCACAAGAACGGTTGGTAATATATTTCTTTAAAAAGGGATGGGGACAACCGTTCTTAGTTTGCGCACTCAGCTGCAGACCCTTCTTTCTCTCAGATAGATCTATGCGCACACAGCTGCAGAGCCTTTACAATCTTCTTAGCTCAAAGAGATTTTACAATACCACAATCCAAAATTGTAACAGCAACAGTAAAAGAGTAACCCCATCCCATACAAAATTGTATTCTTAAAATAGATCATGTCCGAAGGTAATTTCTTTACAATGATGAAGACCTAAACCCAAAACCCTTAGGGTTTACAAAACTGCGCTGGTTTCCCTAAACCGGCTTGCTGGCTCCTGGTAGCGTCTGCTTCATCATGGTGGTTCTCCACGTCTTCATTCTATCGCTATCGGCCTACCTGCCGCATGCGTGCCAACAAGATGCTTCCGTCGAACCGTTCATCTCTAACGGTCTCGCCCACCAGGCATGCTAAGACGTCATTTTCCTTAACAAACTCGCACGTTGGATGCCTTCCTGATTTACACTTGCCCACCGCTTCGGCACTCCTGGAGCATCTTTCCCAAAAATAGGCTGCTACCGGTCTGATCGGTACCTGTACCTGTCCTTCCTCCGACACTCCGCTTTGCTGGCTCCACGTGGCCTCCTATCTCCAAAGCACTGCTTCTGCGCAGTGTTGATCTTCGCAGCATCGCTCAAAACATGGCTATTGCGCGCCTCTTCACAACATCCCCAGTATCATTAGAGAGATTTTGAGGTCAAAAAAGGGCCTCCTAAGAGATGTACTACAAAAATATGAGATATATTAAAATATTATGAATTGGGGGTTTTATAGGGTAGGTATATATGACAAGTCACCTCCCACACTATTTTCTATGCACAATATAAATAACCATGGTTGAGTTACTTTTCAAAATTCACTAGAAATAAAATTAATAAAATAAGACTACATTGATGTGACTAAGATTCATTGTAAATTCCCAAAAATGTATTGTCCTTTAACATTTATTTGTCTTGAACTTGAAAATGAAATTAAATAATAAAAAACATTTTTAAGAGTTTTTTTTTTTAATTTTATGTTGACTTTTTATATTTAGTACTTTTCCCATGAATTTAATAATGTAATTTAATTGAGAATTTATTTACATGTAAAATGTCAATAATATTATTATAATCCATATTGCATTATTATTATTATTTATTAAATCTATTATTATTCTTTATTAGTTTGACATTATGTTATTAAATAGAATGGAGTGAATATATAATTTAAAATTAAAAACATAAAAATGATAATATATTATTTTATAAAAAAATGTGAAAGGACTTTCTTTATGAATTAAGAGTACTTCACTTGAAAATGACAATAATATTATTTTATGTGAAAGTGTGAAAAGACATTCATTATGAGTACTTTACTTGAAAATGACAATAATATTATTTTATGAAAAGACTATCATTATGAGTACTTTACTTTATGACTTAAAAGTACTTACACCACTACCTTGGTTAACTATGTGCTTTCATCCACCATAGAAAATTTGACAAATAAGCATTCTTAACTCATGCAATGCCACCTCACCAAGGGGGATGATGTCATCTACTAGAATGTGATTGGTTGTATTTTATAGTACATTTTCTTTGTTTTGAGGCCTTTTTTTGACCTCAAAATTTCTCTAATGTTAGCGAAAATTCAATCTGTTTCAGAGCTGCGCTCAGCCCAGGTTCTTCTACCTTAAAAAATGTTACCAAAATTGGACCAGCTGGGCCAAGCCCAACATGCCCCTAACACTTACATGTGGCTCATCCCCGAGCCGCTTTCAACGTCCACCATCCGAATATGTGCTCCAATCTGTGCAGTCAGCTTTGCTGCGAACTCACTGTAGTCTTAGTCAGTTTCTCCATTGTTTCTTTAGTTTCTCGCTCAACCTTCTTGACTGTATCAAGCAGCTGTGGTGTTATCTCTTCTCTGATTTGGGCTTCTACCTATTCGTGGTTGTCGTGGAGCTCTTTTACTTTATCTTCTATTTGCTGCGACACCACGATGGCATATTCTAGGAGTGGTTGTGACTGATTGTCTAACGCAGTCTCCTTTTCCCTTAATACCTGGACTTCTTTCTTTAGGTTGGATATCTCCCTGAATTTCAGTAGCCTATCTCTTGCTAGCAGAGTCTTTACCTCTACATCTAGTGCTTCCAATGAGGTCTGTTTCTCCTTTACCACGGTCTTGATCTGCTTCAGCCCTGGATTCTCTTCAAGGGCTGTGAATTCCTTCAAGGATTCGTCAAGAAAATTCTGGCACTTCACAAGCTCTGCTGCGATCTTTACTGCTTGACCTCTTAACTACTGATCAATGAGTACAACCTCTGGTTTGATCTTTTCTTTTAGCTGGTTGATATCGGCTTCATAGAGGATTATCTTGTCCTCCATCTCTGATTTAAGGGTGCACACCATGTCCCTTATCTTCAAGACAGTATCCGCAGGATCGTCTTGGATCTGTACTTCTCCAATATCTTCTGCAACTGAGTTAATGGTAGCCTCCAATCTCTGCCTTCGCACTTGTTCATCTTCAAGCAACATTCTATTGTGTGAGCTTGACTCCTCGAGCTGTCTATTTTCCATTTGTAGTTCCGCTTCCGCTTTTCTTGAGTCCACAGTTCTGTCGCGCAGTTCGTCCCCAATTTGCGTATTCAAAAAGTGTAGAGCTGGTATCGAAATTTTTGCCAAGTCAAGCTCTACCCGCTCGACATTTGTGGTATCCAGGGCCACGCCTCCAACATGGGAAATGTGATTGCCATTGGATCGAGATAGACAAGTCTCATTTTTATTGGTAGTGCAACAACAAGTTGCGCTGCCCTCGGCTACGAGGTTCCTCCGGACCTCCCTTCTGCTGCTGGGTCGCGCAGCAAGGCCAAGCTATTGTGCACATCTTCGACTTTTTTCATTAGCCCTTGCATCGCGAGCTAGTTCCTCTACAGGTCATCTTGGATGGCCTTATCGTTCTTCTCTTTATCGTCCATGAACTCCTCCAGCTGCTCGTTGACTCTGTCTGCTATCATATCAAATTCATCCTCCTTCAATACTGTGTTAGATGTTGCTTTTGTCACTTTCTGTTTCTTCCTCACCTTTGGCTGCGTTGGGTTCTCTGGTTCCTTCCTCTTTCCCATTTCTTCCAGAATTGGACATGGCGGTGGAATTATTTCATCATCTTCTAAATCTGTGGGGACATCTAAAATTTCCACACAGTACTCCGCGGGCCACTCTTTCATAATGTTCTTGATGTCCTCTTCTGTCATGTGGTAGTTCCCAGGGAAAAACTGTGGCTTCTTCATCTTCGCCTTCGGGGAAATAAACACACAATGCATGTCAGCAGTAAAATTAACAATGCGTATGTATTTGATTGTTACCTACTTTGTTATCCTTGGTGTAGAGGCGATCACGGCACACAGCTACGTGTAATATTTGTAGAACACTTCTTGAGTTGCATGATGGCCTTGTGGATCGAGATTTTCCCAAAGGTTCATGTACCTGACTCCTTTGGGTTCTGATTTATCAAAGCTGACGCCGACATAGTCCTCCGGATCCTTCCATCCAATAAATGCGATGAGGAAAATCAACCATGTGAAATGGAAGTTGCCTCCATTCAACTATATGTCATTGAGCTCTGCCATGAACTCGTTCAATAGATATTGGCACCAATTGAACTCGACACCTTCAGCTACTGCGGCACCGAGCAACACTGCGCCTGCAGGCACCTCCAGGGGTCTTTCTGTCCGTAATACTTTTGTTGTGAGCAATTGGGTGACAAACTTGGTTGTTCTGTCTTCAATTTCTTTAGTAGGAAAACCCTGTTTTCCTTTGACCAGTGCATGAGTTTTCTTCATCTTGGCTACTGCATCCTTTTCTATGCTTTTCCCTTGGAAGAACAACTTTGGGTCTTTTCCTCGCTTACTTAATGCGATGGATTAAGTCAATGCCTATGTCAATTGGACAATCCATCCATAGATATCCTTGGTGGATTCGTGCCATCAAGGTACGAACCACTACATTCAGCTCAGCCAAGCGTTCAAAGTGGGGTAGTCGCAACAGGTTCAGCAATCCTGACTGCACTACCGGTGTTAACCAACTTTCGGCAACCAGATTGAGGGTTCCTTTGGCATCTTTCTTCCAGCACATGTACTGGTCTGGCTGAAAGTCTGGGTACTTGGGATCATGTGGCTCATCTCTCTGTACTCCCAAGGGGTCATAGTATTCCCATTTACAGTCCGGTATTTTGCACAACAGGTTGGTTGTAATTTTGACATGCTTCGATATTGGCGACAAGGGGATGTCGTATTTTACATTCTTGTCTAGCTTATAGACATGGGCATTCAGTTCCCGGGATGAGATGTACTCAGGGGTCATATTCAAAGGGATTTCTTTCGTGAAAATGGGTTGCCTTGGCGCCGTCGAACTCGGCTTTGGCTTATTGGTTCGAGGTGCAGTGATTGTCTCCTTGCCCTTGTCTTGCATGGATGGATTGGTTCTTGGTGATCTACGGGATCCTTGGCCTTGCTCTGTTAAAACCTTCTTGGAAGGGGTTCTCATTAACTCTTGAATTCCTCCGTGCCGAAAGACTTTAAGTGTTTCTTCAATGGTAAGCTCTTCTTCTCGATAGAAAGGTTCAGACATTCACTAATTAGATGGGGGGTTATGGTAGCCAGACAACAGATGGATATTAGTGCAAGGGGTGGTCGCAAGAAAATTCTAAGTGCTCAGTAACGCCCGCGAGTCCTCCAACGGTGTTATTTATAGGCGTAGTTGACCT
The DNA here is from genome assembly GCA_027924585.1 of Larix kaempferi. Taxonomy (NCBI): domain Eukaryota; kingdom Viridiplantae; phylum Streptophyta; class Pinopsida; order Pinales; family Pinaceae; genus Larix; species Larix kaempferi. Next base: position 5,734,896 of record BSBM01000261.1, read on the forward strand.
TCTCCCGTGCCCTTCAACGGCTAAATATGCATTAAATGTGCCCTCTGGCGGCCAAATCCATCGGATTTTCCAGTCCTTTCCTTCATCAGTCTGTCCAGAATGGCTATCTTCCCTTTAAATGCTGAAGCGGTTGCTGCAACGATCATTTAATGACTATTTTCTCAAAAGTACTGTGACGGCTATTTTTATCTGGGTACTGCGCGGCAGGCCACTTACACTCTTGCGTAGTGCAAAAAATTTTCTGCTTTTTTTTTTCTTCCCCCACGTAGCTTCAATAATGCTGCGCAGTGCATGCATCATCTTTCTTATCATATATGTACAGGTTCCTTTACACTTCTTGCCCAATTTCAACTGTGATCTACAGGTTCCTCCGCTTGTTATCCAAGGTTCTGCGAAGCAGTGCTATCATGGTATAGATTTAGCCTGCTTCCAATTATCAAAGTTGGCAAGGTATCACCAGCTAAATTGGCTAACTGGACTGCACCAGTGTTAGTAACATGTATCACAGTATATGGTCCAAGCCAATGCATCTTAAATTTGCCAGGAAACTTCATGAATTTGCTATCATATAGGAGGACTAGGTCACCTACCTGAAAGCACTTGTTCTTGATATGGCGATCATGCCAGGCTTTCTCGCAGTCTTTCTAAGCTTGCTGGTGGAATCCGGCAATGAAGTGATCTTCCTCCAACCCAACAAGGTGTAGTAACCTTTCTTCTAATGCTGCGTGGTCTGCCAACCTTGTGAACGTAGCGATCCTTAAACTAGGGACAATATATTCCATTGGCATTATAACTTCCTGCCCATAAGCCAACTGAAAAGGTGTATGTCCTATCAATTTCTTGCATGTGGTCCTGTATGCCCATAACACAGAGGAGATGCGGAGGTCCCAATCATCTCTATTTACATTGTAGACCTTAGTGAGTGCGTTTTCCAATATTTTATTGAAAGCCTCAACAGTGCCATTCGCCTGTGGATGATATGGAGTACTGCGCTGATGATGAATGTGGAATTCCTCTGTAAGTGCCTTAATGGTCTTGTTCAAAAAGTGAGTACCTTGGTCACTCATCAAAATCTTCGGACAGACAAATCTTGACAATATTTCTTCAAAAATGAACTGCTCAACAGTACTGGCGCTGCAGTCCCTTACTGGCTTTGCTTCTTCCCATCTGGTAATCAGTAGCAGTAATAATATACCTTGCACCAGTTCTTTTCCCTGGTGGGTTTATAGGACCCATAAAATCAATTGCCCATTTCTCAAACGCCTGTAAGGTCAACTGCAGATTCAATGGCATCTCATCCCTTCGCGAAGGTTTCCCTGTCCTCTGACAGACATCAGAGTTCCTGCAGTGTTCTTTGGAATCTTTGTGGATCGTGGGCCACAATAGCCTTGCGCGCAATATCTTCTGCACAGTAGCCCTTCCTGCGTAGTGACCTCCCGCGATCCCTAAATGCGCGTCTGCTATAATAAATGGTTTCTCATGATCTAGTATGCATCTGCGCAGGACTTCATCTGGTCCGAGTTTGTATAACTAACCTGCAATTATAGTGAAGTCTACGGCGCGCACCACTAGTTGCTTCTTCTACTGAACAGATAATTCCTGCTGTGCTAGCCCTATTGTTAGAAAATTAATGATATCCTTATAATAGTCATCGGAAACCTATATAGAAAATAACTGCGCATCAGGTAGACTGTCTTCAATGTTCGTCGGCTCTTCTCCTGACTCAATCCTTAACAGATGATCAGGTCCCAACTTCAGTCTACCTGGCTTAACAACAATCTCAAAATCATATTCTTGGAATAGCAACAGCCATCTGCATATGCGCCCCCCTAACACTTGCTTATTGACCAAGTATTTCAACGCAGAATGGTCAGTGAACATAAGGAAGTGCACACCAAGCAAGTAATGCCTGAATTTCTGTAGGGCATATACCATCGCAAGGCCTTCCCTCTCGGTAGTAGTATAGTTCTTATATGCTGTTGAGAGTTTTCTGCTTGAAAATGCAATAGGGTGGTCAATACCTCCTTCTCCTGGTTGAGCTAGTATAATTCCCAAGGCAATGCATGATGCATCAAAGTGGACATGGAATGGCTTCGTCCAGTCTGGAAATACTAGAATCGGCGCAGTCACCATCTTTTCTTTTAGTATATCAAAACCTTGCTCTCATGCCGCGTTCCAAATGAATGGTACATCTTTCTTTAGCAGCTTTTCCATTGCCACGGTTATCTGTGCGTAACCCTTTATAAATTTCCTGTAGTATACAGTATGGCCTAAGGTAGAGTGCAACATCTTGACTGAAGTTGGTGTTGGAAAGTTCACAATAATAGAAATCTTCGCAGGGTCCACCATCAGTCCTTGCTTACAAACAATGTGCCCAAGTAGGATTCCATAAGGAACACAAAAAATACACTTCTTTAGATTTAAATATATCTGATGCTGTCGACACTTCTCAAGCATCATTCTGAGGTTCGCACAATGGTTCTTCAATAGAGCAAACACAATCCAATCATCAAAATAGGCTTCGAGAAACTTATGCATAAACTCTTTGAATGCTGCGATGACCACTCTAGAAAATATGGCAGGTGCGTTCTTCAGGCCAAAAGGCATTACTGTGTACTGGAACGACCCCCATTATGTAGCAAAAGTCATCTTATGCCTGTCTGCCGGATCAATCCTTATCTGATGATATCCAGAGAAACCATTAGTAAAGGAATAGGCCTAATTCCCTCCAACATTATCAAGCACTTCATCTGTAAAAGGAGTGGGGAATGGGTCGTGCATAGAAGCATCATTCAGTTTTCTGAGATCGACACAAATCCTGATCTCACCCTTCGCTTTCTTGTCTTGAACGAACATGGGACTAATCCACTCTGATTCCTCGACAGGTTCAATGATTCCTGCTTCAAGCATCTTATCCAGTTCTATGCATACTCTTTCCTTGTAGCGTGGGTTTAGTCTGTACGGTCTCTGCTTTACAGGCTTTGCGCCTGGCTTCAAAGGTATTTTCATGACTCCTAGGTCTCCCAGAATTCCTTTAATTTTTGTAAATTTTGTTGGAAACAGCTCTTGATACTCATGTGGTGTCTGCGATCTCTGCAACAATTTGATCGTCCCAATAGTCTCTGATTGCTGTGAACTTCGGTTCTTCTTTTGTGCCAATATTCACCTTCTGTGTTTTCACTGGTTCGCTCATATATGGGATTTCTAATGGAGGTCCTTCTACGTCACGCGCACCCTCCGATTCTTGTATGTTTATGTTGCGCGGATCGTCATCATCATCTTCATTTCTATCATCGGTGTCTTCATCTAGGTTATAACACTTGATAAAGTGTTCTTCATGTTCCTTCCATTCCGGCTGTAGGTGCGTAGGAACGTGATCTGCCCTGAAGAATTCCTCCAATGTCATATTTCTGCAAGGATAGTCTTCCCTGAATATGCGTTCCTTAATTATTTGCAGTGCCTCGTGGATCAACGGGTTCTCATCCTCGAAGTTGAAGTCCCTCTAGAAGTTCGCAGCCAACATTTCCCAATCAGTGGTTTCTCTGCGCAACTCCAGGTCTAGGTACCATTTCTTTGGAATGCCATTATCCAGTGTATGTGCGAATAGATGCACCCATTCTGTGTGTGGGCTTTCTGCCCATGCCTGTGAACAGAGTTCAATGTGTTGACTAGGATCTGTCTGTCCATTATACTTCCCAAAGGGTAAGGTAACCTGGTCAGCAAACTGAATCTGCATCTTAATTCTGCATTGATCCCAAGTAGTCAATGTCTGCTTGTGCGAATTCCACCATCTAGCGGGTGTGTCGCGCAGTGCCATATCCAATGCTGGTAATCTGTGCTCATATGTAATAGCTATAGTGTATTCTTGGATGAAAGTATAAACATTAGCAGAACCATCATATGGGAATAGGACTTACCTCTATCCCAATCTAGCGCAATGATTTCGTAACCTGCACGCAGCTTCTTGGTGATACTTCATGCATCCGAATTTGCCAATTTTCCAGCCCTACCTCATAATCAAAGACGCAGGAGCTGTCACATCTCCAGCTGAGTGTGCCATCTGTTGTAGGATTAATGTAATCTTCCTAGTTCACTGTGAGCTGGTATAGCCTGTCCAGGTCTTGAGCCTTGGATTCCTCCTGAATCGGCTCGCTGTATCTGTCACCATCTGTAGGATCCAACGGTGCGATGACCCTAAGATGCTTTCCTTCAAATATCATCTTCTTTGTTTTTAGGTTGATGATAGCCAAATTATCCATAGCCCAGTCAATTCCTAGCAGTGCAGGAAAAGGCTGACTATCATCCACAATCTCAATAACTTCAAAGTCTGCATGACTTTGGACTCCATCGATGTCGACTATCACATCAACTAACCGACCAAAAGGTATGACTTTCTATTGGTTAGCCATTCTCAACTGGATAGGTGACCATGACAACTTTGGTTGACCCATCTGCTGCCATGTCTGCTTAGTTAAGACATTTACTTTAGATCCCAGATCAAGGATGACTTCATCCATTTCAAAATCTCCAATCTGCGCGGTAAGCCTCATTTCTCGGCCTGTTCTCTTATGCTTCCTTATGCGATGTACTACGCTATCAGAAGCCTCTGTTTCGGTCTGCGGCTCATATTGGTTTATGAGCTTCTACAGCTCTACTATGGCATTTTCACTTTTGAGTAGCTTCATGCAGCTTCGGAGGAACTATGCAACGGACGTGCTGACATCCGTCGTAGTGCTTGTTTTATCATAAGCCACTGGAATGTCTTCAACATGCGGTGCTTCACTGTGCAACGGGATCCTCTGTGACTCTGTTGCTGGTTCTCTGAAGGTATCCCGTGCGTCGACAAAGACTTGTTCTTTCGTAGGTCGAGAGCAGGTATTTTTCCTGGAACTTTCCTTATCCATACTGTCTCAAGAGGAGATTGCTTTGTATGAGCCTCCCCTGACGTGGAAGCTTCTTCTCCCCTATCACGACCTGTCTGAGCGCCACTGCACGTGACCACATTGATGCTCGGGTCTACTGGTATTTTCTCTACTACGATCCACTGGACGTTCGTGTTTGGTGTGTTTGTCCGTCTTCTTTTCTGCATTTCCACCTCTAGCACTGGGCAATCTTCAATAACATGCTCAAATGATTTACAATAATTGCACATAGTGCATGGGTTAACACAATCTCTGGATACATGACATGGCTGGCCACAATTATAAGAAATGACCTGGCCGCGGCCTCTTCCCTGCATGAGGCCAGCATTTCTTCCTCTGTCGCGGTATCCAACACCACGACCTCTGTATCCTCCTTGGTCATATTGTGCATTCTCTTGTTTTGACTGGTTATCTTCTTGTACGCGGTACAAGCCAGCGCCTCTCATTGAGTCCATATCCCATTTTCTTTTGTTCATTAGTTCATATGCACGGCAGTTGGATTCATCATGTCCAACTGATTTACAGAAATTGCAATATAAATTTTTAGGCGTTTTCACAAATTCTGTATAAGATAGCAGTATTCAAGTCTGTGTCCTGTGGTTCTACAAATTTCGCACCATGGGGCCTGATTCTGATTTAATGGGTTGGGCGCACCACTATTAAGATAGTCGCAGAATAACAAGCAATGCTCTCGGTCATGGCCTTCTCCTTTACAACCTGTACACCAAACCTCGTGTCTAGGTTCATACCTTTGTTCTTTGCCATTCTTCATGCTTTGCATCTCTAGTGTTAGGGTGGTCAGCTAGTTCTGGATTTGAGACATCCAAGAACTAGTCTCACCAATCGGAGAAGATTCTAGCTTCATTGTGATTTCCAAGGCCTCTTTCTGCGATGTATCCTTCTGCTGCATCAATGGTAATCTAATATGGGGCAACAGCGCAGCAATGAACCATTCCTTGTGCTGTTCCAGAGCTATAACAAAGCTCACTTGGTCCAATAGGGTCTTGAATTTCTGATCAAACTCCCAAACCGTTTCAGTCGGTTTCTGCTTTATTTCTTTCAACTCGGTTATACACTGAGATTTAGATTTGGGTTTCTTAAACTCAGCCACGAGCGTAGCTTTAATTTCTGCTAAGGTGCGCGGCTGTGTGGTAGAGTATTTCATGAACCAATGTAAAGCTCTGTCCCTGAAAGTGGTGATGAGCTGTACTCTCTTCACTGCATCATCCTAGATTTTTCTTACACTCCATACGGCTTCACAAAGAAACCAATGCTGATCAGGGTCTTCTAGGCTAGTTCCTTTGAATATTGGTAGCTTCGTATCTATGTTTGCCATTGTGCTACTAGGTGGTGGGGCGCCTGAATTAGTGTGCAGCTGCTGTAAAGGGATCTGTGCAGTAAAAAAAAATGGTTCTATTGGGATAGACGTACTGGGTTGAGTATTCTGCGAGGTGGGCTGCGTAGCGGGTGGGTTTTGAGATAACAGTGGTGCGGTCTTTGCAGCCGGTGGGTTCTCAGGGGTAAATGGTGGTGCAGCTTCATTGTCAATGTTACATGGAATCTCGGTATCAATATGGAGTCCAGGGCCTCCAAGCTTCTTATTAAATTTATATCTCTTACCACTTCTAAGATTATGGGTATCTTCGTCAGAATCACTAAATATACCATTTAACATGACAAACTTAAGAATATTACTGCATTCTTAAAACACCTTTCTCAGCTAACAACTTCTTAATGTATAGACTGAGATTGTTCAACAGCTTACCTTGGAATCCTCCAAAAAAGTATGCTTCTGCTTGGCTGTAGGATTTGAGTGTGTCTACAGCAAATTCTGTTACGAAACCTTCTAGAATATGATCAACCCAAAAATCAACTGCGTGTGTCAATGTGTTGTCTATTTCTTTGAGCTGCGCCGTGAGCTCGGGAGTCCACTCTGTAGGAACTCCTCCTTGAAAACAAGTTTTCTTCTATGCAAGCCGTGAGATCCATGCATGCAACTCGTTTGGAAATAATGCCCAGAAAATCTCGTGAATATCGTTCAACAGATATCTATCCGAACACTGTGTGTCACTTAGATGCGGATGTCTATTTTCTTGCCTTTTAAAGTCTCTTATGGTCTTATCCCACCAAGCTTGGATTTCTGTCTTTTCAGGATGCCAGTTGTCAGAGCCTTCTGGGAACTGGTATTCTTTGTCATACATCACGATTGCAACTCATCACGGATTCTAGCGCGGCAACGGAACCATTTGTTGGCTATAATTGACCCAGAGGTTTTCTATAAGACCCAGGTTCTTCGCGTTTTCCCTTTGACCAACAAAACCCCTTCGCATCGTCCCTTTCGGAAACAACCTGCGAGCAGGTTGAGGTCTCACCCGAGGTGTATCTATGGGGTACTGCAGAATCAGGTTTCCACAGTAAGTGATAAGTTGCTTGGACGGACGTACTGCGCAGCAAAACTGAGGGTCTGTGTTGTGAGGTGAGACTGCGCAGCGATGGGCCATGTTGTGGTCCGCACCACTATGTTCTTCTACCACAGGACTTCTGTTGAAGCTACGAACAATGCAACTTTATTCTAGACTAGGATTATTTCAACACACTCAAGGCACTGAAATGAATATCGCTCATCCATTCATTCAGGTGCGTAACTGACTATTCTTCCAACATTCATTCGTTAACTCAGGAAGTTATGATTTGAACATAGGCGACTGATCTAATCCAACCGTTATACGTCCCTTTACTGCGTACAAGAAAGTACTTAACCAAATGATTGATTCACTGCCTTCATACACAAGACCAAATGTTCACCATTCAACTATTCATACGGAACTTAACATATCATTTCCATACTTCTCTAATGGCAAATGCATATAAAATCTCTCTCATAACAGTATGCAAGGAAACATCTAGACATTCATTGACAGAAAACATAAGTAATCATTCATTCATAAACACAATCGCACAACATGGGATTTAACGTGGTTCACTTCCCCGGGTGGGAAGCTATGTCCACAAGAACGGTTGGTAATATATTTCTTTAAAAAGGGATGGGTACAACCGTTCTTAGTCAGCGCAATCAGCTGTAGACTCTCCTTTCTCTCAGACAGGTCTCCGCGCACACAGCTGCAGAGCCTTTACAATCTTCTTAGCTCAAAGAGATTTTACAATACCACAATCCAAAATTGTAACAGCAACAGTAAAAGAGCAACCCCATCCCATACAAAATTGTCTTCTTAAAATAGATCATGCCCGAAGGTCATGTCTTTACAATGATGAAGACCTAAACCCAAAACTCTTAGCGTTTACAAAACTGCGTCGGTTTCCCTAAATCGGCTTGCTGGCTCCTGGTAGTGTCTGCTTCCTCGTGGCGGTTCTCCATGTCTTCATTCTGTCTTTATCGGCCTCCCTATCGCACGCATGCCAACAAGCTGTTTCCGTCGAACCGTTCATCTCTAACGGTCTCACCCACCAGGCGTGCCAAGACGTCCTTTTCCTTAACAAACTTGCACGTCGGCCGCCTTCCTGATTTACACCTACCCACCGCTTCGACACTCCTAGAGCATCTTTCCCAAAAATAGGCTGCTACCGGTCGGACCGGTACCTGTACCTGCCCTTCGTCCAGCACTCCGCTTTGTTGGCTCCACGTGGCCTCCTATCTCCGCAGCACTGCTTCTGCACAGTGTTGATTTTCGCAGCATCTCTCAAAACATGGCTACTACGTGCCTCTTCGCAGCATCCCCAGTATTTAGCCAAAATTCAATCTGTTTCAGAGCTGCGCTTAGCTTAGGTTCTTCTGCCTTCAAAAATGTTACCAAAATTGGACCAGTTGGGACAGGCCCAACACTACGTGTATGCACATATTTTAGGGATCTCAACCAATCTTGTCCCAATGACAACTTCCCTACCCATTTCATTGACTAGATAGTTGATGAATGTGTTGGTCACAATTTTTTTTCATTCATGGACATATTTTACGACTACAACCAAATACAGATCCGCTAACAGGATCAATATAAAATGGATTTGAAGAAACCATGGTGCACCTTTTCCTATCATGTCAAGCGATTTTGACTAAAAAACATCAAAGCCACATTCGAGCATGCCATGTACTATGTCTTGAATGACTTGGATCATATTATCTTGGCTTACCTTAATGACCTCATATCCAAATAAAAAAATGCACCAATCACCTCACTGATCTATGGATCATATTCTCACAATGTCGGTATTACAATATGCAATTAAATCCTCTTAAATGCATATTATGCATCATGTTAGGATTCCTACTAGGGTTCACCATCTCCCAAAATTGGATGGCCATCAATCCCATTAAATTTCAATCCATCCTCGAGCTCCCCCACCAAATACTTGATATCAATTGCAAATCATTCAAGGTAAATCCAACTTCCTTTTCTGCTTCATCCCCAATTATGCTACACAAGAATAGGGAATTATATGTCTTCTTAGGAAAGGCTTCTCCTTTCAATGGGATCACCAAGCAAAAAGGTCCTTTGAGGAACTCAAAAAATCTCTCACATCGGCTCCTCTCATCACCCCACCTAACTTCAAAAAATATTTTATCCCTTACGTTTTGGCATCTCTATTTTCAATTGCTGACATTTTATTTAAAAATGGTGAAGATCACTGAGAGCACATCATTTATTACATCAACAAGACACTTGCATGACCACCACTCAGTTACAATCATGATGAGATTTTATCATTGGCTATAATTCTCTTAGTGCAAAAATTTGACATTACATCTTACTACGTAAAACCACGGTAATCGCAAACTCTAACTTGATGCAGTACATACTAGGCCGATGACTTATCAATGACAAGTTCGCTTGTTGGATTGTCATCCTACATGAATTTGATCTTGAGTTTGTAACATCTGAAAGAAAACAAAACTTTGGCTTTTGCTGAGCTCATTACTGATCTCCCCTGTTGTATCGGTACCCCTTGTTAATTATCAGTTGTTGGATGAACACTAGTGTTTATCCTTACTACTGAAGATCCATGGTACAAATATGTCCTCACATATCTTCACACATAGAAATTCGCTTACCATCTCTCACCTTACGATTGTTGCCACATTGATCACCAAGCCCCTTGTTATCTATTCATTGGATACATTCTCTATCAACTTAGGTTTGACACTATTTTGTGACGATCTTTATCTCATGACGAGGCTAAGAAATCCCTTAATGATTGCCACAATGGCACATGTGGTAACCACCTATCAGAATTTGCTACCACCCAAAATATTCTGCGCGCTAGCTACTTTTGTCCCTCCCTCTTCAATTATTGTATCCATGTCATTAAATGGCGTGGAAACTACCAAATATTCTCTGCCAATACCAGGGACACCCCATCCCTTTTGTAAGTCACCACTGTCGGTCCCTTCTTCAAGTGGGGGATTGAATTCATGGAATGTAATCCTGCATTTGAACAATGCCATAAGTACATCAACATTTTCGTCGATTACTTTACCAAGTGGGTACAGGAAATTCCCACTTTTAACAATATTGGTGCCACAACAACTAGGTTCATATTTAACCACACCATCACATGATTTTGACTATTTCTCAAGGTATGATAAACTAATGTCAATGATGATTGTACCTTTATATTGTTTTTCATGAACATTGTTATGCCTTGGTATTTGCATCGTGTGTGTATTATTTTTGCAAGGAAGAAGCTTCTTCCCTGACCTAAAGGTCCACAAGCAACTAAGGAAAATTTTAGTGGCAAATTTTAGCCCATAGGCTATTTTTCCATTTTTTTTCCAAAAAAGACTCACCAATTTGCATTTTTTGAGGCATTGCTTTGCCCAATTTTGATGGGGTAAAATTTTTTCACTCTAAAAATCACCAAATTATTATATAAACTATATAAAATCCTTAGAAATTGAAATATTTTTAGAAAAAAATCACCAAATATTTTATAGTCGAAATTTTAAGAATTGGTAAGATTCGCCAACGTTTATACACTTTTAAATAAGTATGGATCCTTAAAATTTTCCCTACAAGCCACCCCCTTATGTATATCATATCAACCCTACATATAGACGACATATCCCCTCTACGTAAATTTCACTTATTCAATCATACTGCTGATATCCATAAGGCCCTCATGTCCCACTAAAATGCATTCTCACCTCCACTCAAACATGCCTTTGTCGGGTAGTAGAAACATACCCATGGGTGTGCGCACTATTACAACCCCCCCTTCATTCTAACACCCATGTTATTTCTCCAACTAGTCCTAGGAATTTGATCACTCAGTACCAGATCACCAAGCAAACCACACATGTCTTTCTTTTTGTATATTGTTGTTCCCTTCATATTCATTGATGCACATTTAAGGTTATGATTCACATGAAACCTCTCATCCCCACCACGATTAGTAAGCCATATGAGTTACTCTCTATTTCGCTAATCCCTAAGAATACTAACAAGGGGCCCCACCCTATGTACACACCAATATCATTTGATCATCCCCGCAAGGATGCTTTGCATGGTATTTATTGATTGTGAACACATTATCTCATTTGTACAAAATATCCACATAATACTTATTGTATAAATTTGTTCCCTAATCCACTAAAAAATGGGAACCAAGTCACATCACATTACTCTTTTGGAAACACCCCACGGTCACCCTTGATCGGTGTACTTGTGTTCATTACCCACCAACACCTTCAATCTTGGTTTTGTCATCCAAATTCACCCTACCCTAGTTAACATTCATTTGAAAAATATCACATCACAACCAATTTGTAGTCTATTCATTCCCTTTACACCCTACACTTATGTTTGAAGAATGTTTCCATACACCAGCCACCCAGTTTAATCTAATAAAGGAAAGTCATGAGCCCCATGCTTACCATCTTGTCTTGTTTTAGTTTTGTCATTATCCTAGTTGGTTATAAATTGTTCTTGGTTCTCATGGTAGAACCACCATCTTACCATCAAATTTCACTCCCATTGATGGTATATCACTTCATTTTTAGTGTTACGGTGGAAATGATTGTACCTCGGTTTCTCTTCTCATCAAAATAAGGGTTAACCTTGGACTAAGAAAATAAATTCATTAGTGCTCTTTTCCTTAGTAGGCTTCCCTATGTTTGATGTCAACCCATTGAATGCATTAGGGGGAGTTGTACATTTTGGCGGTTTCATTGTTTACAATTATGGTTGAATAAATTGGTCAAGTTGACATAAGTAGGTTCGCCACTTAGCATCTTCATAATTATTTATCCCCCACCCTAGTGGGTTGTTCACAATCATCAATGTTTCCTTTCCTATGCAATCATTATCATCATCATAGTTCTAGGCACATTTACTAATGTCAGGAATGAATCCAACTTCATCCATCCATCAATGATTTATATAAGAGACCCCTCAGCCTCCTCTTATTGTAATTTACTTTGAAAAAAAATCATGAGCATAGGGATTCCTGCCTCATTTGTATAAAACCATATGTTTTATGTATCACCTATCAATCATTCGCTTAAATGGTCAATGCCAACATCCCCCCTATGGGAAATCCTTTACTCTCAACAATTTCTATCTTACTATCAGAGTTCATAATATCAATATGAGGGGAAATAAATAATGATGTATTTCAGCTATACAGATTCTTCCTAACTTCACACATCAAGGGGCATCTATTATCACCCAAATCTCACACACATGAGACATTTTGGAAATGATTGTAGAAGGACATCATCATCAACATACAACATGCAGCTCATTAGCATCATCCTCATCAAATAAAAGGGAATTAGACCCTTAGAATGGAAAAATCCTTAATTTTGTGCAACTGCCCAACTTTTCTAAGGAAACCCACACAGATCCATGTGGGTAAAGACTCAAAAGTCACGCGGTCATACCAACCAGTGGACCATTAAATTTTCGTGGTGCATTTAAGGCTCACAACCACATTTTGGATCCAAAATTTTGAATTGGTCTCTTCACATGCTTGGGAGAATTCAATAGCCCCATATATATGTACCTCAAATATGACTTCATGAGATGGAGCATTCACATGGAGAACTAGATGTTTGAATACCTCCCTTTGTCCTATAAAAGGAATCCATGATCATGCATTTCATAAGATAAATCTAGAGAAAGGTTATGTTACAATAATTAGTTCGAGGGCTAATATTTCACACTCCTTACCATCATTTGGCATCACAAAGCTCCCTCGACTTATCCCTCAAGAAGAAATTGTTTCTCCACATCGTTCCATGTTAATTAGAAAGAAATTAGGGAGAGTTCAAAAGGACCCCAAAGGGGAGTGTTGGATACCATTGAAGCTACATTCTTCTAGGTGACACCATTTGTATACAATCTTTTCCATTGGGCAATACTAAATGGTTGAAGCTAACTCTTTCTCTTTGTTTTATGGTATTTTAGCACTTGATAATTTTTTATTTCACTCTTATTTGTTGAGTTTGTATTTATCTTGTTAGTGTTTGGTATACTAATGATGAGTCACATTGTTTCCTTTGTTACAACCTATAAGGAGAGGAAGAATTGCTGAGCCTTGTGACATTTTTCCAAAAACAATGTGGGCACTCTCTTGCGCTATGATTAGTCATCGATTAAGAAATTTCACTGAAGCAATCAAATTCTTTGTTTTTAACATCTTGAGGGATACCGGTTCATTCTTGAAGTGGCATTTTTTTTGTGTCCACCAAATCTCTAGATACCTTAATTGTAGTATTAAATATTATATATATTATTTCATTCTTTTAGGCTTTGCTTCTAATATTATATCAATTAATGATACAACCCAATGTAATTAGTTTCAATTTATTGTGCTTCCTTAGATATTTTTCACAGGTTTTTATTCCATGCATTATCAAGGGGAATCTAATATTATGGGGAATCTAATATTATGCAACTATGTTTGAACAAACTATTGTATAAGTAGCTCTTTATATACCACATAGAGTATTTTATTTACTATCTCCTTAAATACTCTAGCATAATCACATAAAAATTCAGTTGGAATTTGTTTTATGTCCTTTAGTTCCTTACTATAAGATGCTTGGCATATTGGGTCTTAAATAACGACAAGGATCTATATTTTATCTAATCCTACCCTCTATTGTGGGTTTCCATATACCTCATGAACTAGGTTAATGCTCTTCTTCATAAAGCTCCTACAAATTGTGCCATTTGTTTTACTTCATTAATGACATTTATCACACTTCATATATTTTCACATAAAAGCCAATGTTGTTTGGGGCCTCCATCTCTTTCATATAGGAGTCCCAATTTTTCCACTACATATGGCTAAACAAATTTTGGTCCCAATTTGTATTATAGGATTTTTTTTCTCTTTCTTATTAGTCCACACCTTCAAGCTGGTAGGGAATTTATGAATCAAGTTGTTTTTTTTCTATTAACACGGTAGGAAAATCAATGTTTTTTTTTTCTCACTTAACCTATGTTTTTATGAAGAACAACTTTCTTTGACCAATCAAACACTTGCAAGCTTTTTTTGGACAAATAAAAAATTTGGAGGTGTTACTTGGCCTCATATCGAGGCCAAGATGTTTTTTTTTTTCAATTTGAAACTTCATATAATTCCTATTATTCAAACAAACTTAAAACACTATGATATAATGTTATGATTACTTAAACATTAGTATGGCTTGACTTAGACTGTAAAATTTTAAGGAACCATACTTTTTAAAAAATGTATAAACCTTGGCCAATCTTACCAATTCTTAAATTGTCAACTATAAAATATTTGGCAATATTTTCTAAACATATTTTAATTTCTAAGGATTTTATATAGTTTATATAATAATTTGGTGATTTTTAGAGTAAAAAAAATTACCCCATCAAAACTGGGCGAAATACCACTTCAAAAAATGGAAATTGGCGAATCTTTTTTTTGGAAAAAAACATGGAAAAATAGCCCATGGGAGAAATTTGGCCCCTATAATTTTCCTTGAGTCACTTAGTGACAATTAATGAAGAGATGGATTGAATTAGTGATAGTTGTTGATGCATACAATGTATTAAATACAACATACTCCCCCACATACCTTTATTTGATTCACAATAAATTGCACTTGCTCAGTGTAGATGGATTCAAATACAAATAAGGCAATCCTTTATACCTCCATTCTCAATTTTGTATCCTGGATGTAAAGAAAACATTCATGCCATTTATTGTGAATTTGGTTTGGCAATTGGCTTGATTAATGAAGTGCTTCTGCTACTACAACCAAGTATTCGTGTTCTTCCACTGTCGTGCCTTCATACACTTTAGGGCTAGCTAGGGCTTGAGAAGGAAATTTGTACAGGTGCCTCCCACTGTCATTCCTCCATACACCATAGGGATAACTAGGGCTTGAAAAGGAACTTTGTACATGTGCCTCCATATGCTTCATGGATAGTGAGTTCTTGAGAAGGAACTTTGTACAAGATTAAGGGTCTTTAGTGAAGCTTGGACATACATGGCTACTTTCTCTACTCTAAACATATTCACGAAACTTCCTCGATCCTTCGACTTCTTTATGTTCCTTTTAGAGACTCCACTTCATGATTCTT
The DNA here is from genome assembly GCA_027924585.1 of Larix kaempferi. Lineage (NCBI taxonomy): Eukaryota > Viridiplantae > Streptophyta > Pinopsida > Pinales > Pinaceae > Larix > Larix kaempferi. The sequence goes on from BSBM01000261.1 coordinate 5,750,392, forward strand.
CATTTTGTATCCATAGTCTCTGTTTGTTGCAAATCACCTTGAGTAGGTTATGAATTACGACTCCTTGATGTAACATTAGCACCATTTTATTCAAGTCCAAAAACTATCCAACCTATAAATTCATTCCATACAGATACTAGTGGATCCCTGGCCAAATAATCCTTTAATAATAGTTGTATTATCCCATGATGTGCAAAATTACTCAATCACCTTGCCTTGACATTTTGAGCCATTGCTTGGATAGACTTCAAAAAATAGAAGGGAACATTGATTCTTCGATTATGCCTAAGGTGCGTGAGAAAACATAAATAGTATGCTAGCACCAATGAAGAATGATGCTCATAGGTAATTTATATAATGATATGATGTACAACTTCAACCGATGGTTGTAGAAGTGAGAGGCTTCGAACTCCCTACCTTGTAGTATCTTCAATTTCTCCATGCTCTTCCAATAAGGTTCCCTTTTATCTCAGACTCTAACATTTCATTGAACCATATTTTTCCTTGCATAGGAAATCCTATGATGCTAGCAATTTTTTCTTTTGAAACAGTGACCTCCAACCACTTCACTATGGTGGTTTCATTATGCAAATTTTAGGCAAATTCTTTAGCCACGGTTTCACAAAAAATTTCGACTTTCACTAAAAGATGTAACCATTTCCTTACCAACTAATTCTCTGGATTTACTCGTAAGTGTCTTTTCACTTACTCTCACAACCAACTAATGTAAAATATCTCATTCACCCACACTCACATTCTCCCCTGTCCTCTCCATAAATATGAGATATCGCTTCATTGTTTTCTCAACAATGAGAAAATATGCATCAACATCTCGTAACATGAACACGAACAACATTTCTGCCCAATTCGCACTATCAAATGTCTCAAGCTACAAATGAAATATAACCTTAGCATGGAATATTTAATTATAAATATACAATTTTGTTATTTAATTATAAATATACAATTTTGTTTTACATTCGCACATAAACCTTAAACCTTAGATACAAGTTTTAAAACATCCCACAATCAAAATATTTCAATCACAAAACACTGAATGTCTAAAACTAAAATTAAGGAACTATTGGCCCTTCTTTATAATCATCTACCAAGTTGGGCACTTTAGTCTTACTTTACATCAAATTTCAACGTCGTTTAATTATTTCCCTTGTAACATTACAACCAAAAACAACCACAAGCAAGCTGAAAATCCATTGTGGTCGTGGAAAACAGAGAGAAAATCCGTGGTAGTGACAAGGAACGAGAAAGGCCATATGTGGCAGGAATACCTAATATAATACTTATTGTGTTCCCTTAGGGGATATATATGTATCATGGAGTACCTATTAATTTGGGTCTATAGACTATTTTTTTTCTCAAGCTATAGTTTGACTATAGTGTTAAATATATTATATTAAATCTAATTATTAAAAAAAAAAAAAAATTCAATTTTAATTGGCTGCAAAACACTGATGTCATCCTCGTTTTTACCTTCGGGGGGTGGCAGCAGGATGACATCACATTCTGCAGAGTACGGGCATGGAAGGTTACCCTAATTTCTATCTAGAATTACTACCAAGCACGGGTGTCCAACTTGTCTCAATTCTGTGTACACTTTTTAGTAGCAAAAACAACAATGTGATGGTTTTGAACATCCACACTACTCAAGGTGCCTTACTCCCAGCCACGGGCGTCTATCCTGTCTCGATTTTGTGCACGCTATTTAATAGCAAAACGACGGTGCGATGGTTCTAAATGTTCACACTGCTCAAGGTTCCTGACATTGTTTATATCATAAAAGTGAGGAAACAATGGCCACTAAAATTCAATTGGATCCACATGAATGTGCATTACTTGGAAACGGTTTTACGCATTTCCCGTGGGAAGAAATTCCCATCGAGGAGGTTTTTGAGGATATGATATGCAACAGAGAGGGTTTGATCAGCCAAGCTGCTCAGGAGAAGCTCACCATATTCGGTTACAACAATCTGGAAGAGAAAAAGGTAAGAATAACTACGATAATTTGTTTCTAATTTTGAATTTAGTTCTGGAGGTTGTTTGAGTCTAAAGATATGAAGAGTAAATCAAATTCATTGGTTCTACAGTGAAGTAATTTGCTTTCCCTGTTTGATATCTAGACCACCACAAAGTAATTTCCATGGTGTATTTAGCTATTTACAGTAAATATGTTTGCTTAGGTTGGTTAGATGTTTACTGCAACATAATATTTAGGTTACACGAAAGTAAATTTCTAGGATTCGGGGCTTTAATGAGGGATCCTTTATCATGGATTATGCGAAGAGGTTCATGCTGGAAAGGATTCTATTTGTATTATTCTTTTAAAAAAATTCAGCAATTTTGAGTGGTCAAGGATGTATAGGACCGTGTACAGGGGTTAAAACCAGTGAAATAATGGTAGATTTAAAGTAACCTTTAATTAAGAAAAACTTGTACATAAATGAGGAAGCTATGTGCTTAAATTAAGAATAATTGTATACAACCGAGGAAGAGGAAGAGGAAAGCAAAATATTTCTTTTATCCTTAGCATGTCCATGGATCCATCTTATGATAAGAAAAACTAATATATACAGACTAGCATACTATTTTTTCCTTGCAGAAAAGAGGACATTATTCTACAATCATACTACACATGCATTTTCTTATGTATCCTAATTAATTTTGATGGGAAATAATAATTTATACTACACTATGCTTCATGAGAATGTGAGAGTATGCATCCTGGGAGGAGGTGCATGAGTTTTCCTGTTACACTTTTAGCAAGACTTTCATTCTCATCTTTGTTGAATCTATTTTTTTTATTCACTCATGTTTTCGTGGTTGCAATATTCTTCTTCTCTTTTGTTTCTGATTCTCAATACATCATCTCTTTTTGTACCTTTTCACTAATATTCTTTCATTTGGAAAGAACATTTTCATCTTTGTTTCTCTCCATGTAGAAAGATATTAGATTGCAGAGAAGAATATTTATCAATTTAAAGTAACCAATATAAACCACCAATTAAATCATATTTTGCAAAAGTAATTTTGATTCATCTAAAAATCAAATATAATATTGATCCCT